>LR545682.1:41756-73966 GCA_900536305.3 Caenorhabditis sp. 40 LS-2015 | reverse complement strand
GTCTCTCTCTCTCTCTCTCTCTCTCTCTCTCTCTCTCTCTCTCTCTCTCTCTCTCTCTCTCTCTCTCTCTCTCTCAATTCCCAAATGATAGTCTCTGAATAAGGCACGTGTTCTTCTCCATCTTGTTCCGCGTGTTTTCTTCTTCTCCATGTTGTCTGAGATGATAAAATCAACCGTCTCAAAATCACAAGATGATATTGGAGATGTGAGGTGAACATGTCATGATAAGGAATGTGATCATCGGTATTTAGGTAGAAAAACTAAAGGGGATGCCCTCAATTTCAATTTTGAGGTTTACAAACTCAAAATTTGGTTTTGAAACCTTGAAATTTGGACTCCCCGCTCCTTTTTACCCATTCCTACCAAATTTGAGCCATCTAGCTCGAAATGTCGTGAGATATGGTGTTTTGTCTGCAATCAAGGACAAAACAACACATTTACGACACTTTGTGCAATCGCTGCGAAAATTGGATTCCCGGGGTAAAAAATGGCGGGAATCTCGAAATTCGAGATTTCAAAAGCTAATTTTGAGTTTTAAGAATCTCAATTCTGTATCTTGTATTCTAAATCATCAGAAGACGTTGTTTCATCATTTGAAGAGAAAAATAATCCAATCTGATTTCCCTCAATGTGCAATGAAGCGTAGTAAGCTGTCGATCGGAAGTGACAATAATTGTACTAATTGGATCAATTGGGTTGGTCTGTGTTAGTTTCGCGGAGGAGATGTTTGAAAAACGACAAATTTTTAACATATTATTCATTCAAACAAAAATGGTTTATACAAATATATACATCAATCGCTAGATCTTTCCATGTTTCGATCTACCATCTAGTCTCCATCCAGACGATCTTCTATCGATTCAGAAGATTTCAAAAGTTTCTGTGACAATCTACAGTAACTTTGCTTTGTCAATGGTGCAGGTTGGAATTTGGCTCTGAAAATTGAAAATTGCAGGCTCCAGATTAAAAATGAAGTTTCAAAACTTTAAAATCGAGTTTCTCTCAGTTTTTTGACCCTAGACATCATTTTTTAGCTCGTTAGCTCAAAGTGTCGTAAGATGTGGTGTTTTGTCCGTGATTGCGGACGATGCACAGGAGTTTACGACACTTTGAGCTAGAGAGCTGAAAATTGGTATATAGTGGTAAAAAAGCACGCTGATTTCGAATTTTCAACTTTCAAAGAGTGGTTCTGACTATTAAGAGTGGAAATTGTCAATTTCAGGTTTGAAAAGTGATTTTCAAGCTTTGAAACTATCAAATTCGCACTCCCCGTACTTTTTCACTACCACCCACCAATTTTCAGCTTCCTGGCGCAGAATGTCGTAAGATATGATGTTTTGTGTGCACTCAAAGTGTTCGCAGACCAAACACCAGATCTCACGACACTTCAAGCAATCGCTCTAAAAAAAATTGTTCCCGGGCTAAAAAACCGCGGGAAATTCAAATTTTTAAGTTTCAAAAACTTACCACGCCAACAGCAATGACAACGGAGTGCTTTCTGGCCGCCGGCTCGCTCAACTTCCTCCTCGGCGACGATGCTCCAGAATTCTGGCCAGATGACGTGGCAGAGTTGGTGGGCGTGGCCGCTGCCATGGAGCACTTTCGAGACGGACACTTTTGAAGGGCAGCCGTGTTTGGGGACCGATTGATGCCCGAGAACTCGGCGATGATCTCCGAGATAGCTTGGGACACTTTTTTGGTGGGCATTTTGTTAAGAAGACGTTAGAATCTGGACTCAGAAGACATCGTGTGGGTTGTTTATATACCAAGGGGGCGGAGCCTCATTTGTCATCTAATTGTTGACACCAAAACGACTGGCAAAAGATCTGATATGATAAGAGACGTAGAGAACGAAAAAGTGGGCGGAGCCTATCTTGCAGGAAAGGATTACTGTAGATTTGGCAGAGATCCAAAAACAGATGTTTCTACCAACAAAAAAAAATAGTACGATGTATCATGTGATGTCTCCAAATTTCAGACTTTTGTTGATGGATGGATTCTGAAAAAAAAATTCAGTTCATTGTTTTCGATAATACCGAAATTTGAAAATTTGAAACAAAAAAAAAAGTTGGTAGATCAAAACAAGGGGGGTAATGAAATGGATAAAATGAAATTTATTAGGGGGGATAATTACATTTTTTTTTCTTTCTTTGGGCGTTACTTCCTGGTCTAGACCAAGGATCTATGTATGGTCTGGGAGTGGAAATTTTGGTCGAATTTTGTTTTTGGATTACGGTAGGGTGAATACTGTACCAAAAGTAGGATAATAGCGGACATCCAAAATTCGGAAAATTTCGTTAAAAAAAATTTTTTTTACGCCTCAAAAATTTTTGACTCAAAATTTATTTCCTAATCTAAGATTACTTTATTAGCTAATACAATTTTAAAATTGGTTTACTGTAAAATGGATTACAGTACTATAAAATAGTTTTCGAGTTTTTCGACCCTTGTTTGTACCCAGATTGACCTCCAATCTTCGTCCTTCTTTTTTGTCCTAATTACCCTCCATTAACTTTTTGTCACCTTCTTTTTTTCTTGCAGTTTGACGGCTACGAAATTCGGAATCTTTTGTTTTGTCATCGTTCACGTCTTCTGGAAAAAAAAAAACGTTTCGAAAAAAAAATTTTTCAGACAAGTATTTTTTTTTCAGTTTACTGTAACTTGATCAATTTTCAACCGAATTTTTGGATTTTTAGTTTTTCAGAATCCTCATAAGATTTCTGATCTACCGAAAGGGCATTCATGTGAATTGGAGAAGATTTGGATTAAACTAGGGAATGGGGAACGGAAGGATGATATGATAAGAACGTTAGAAAAGACGTTGAGTGAAGGAAAGGGAAAAGTAAAAGTAGTTCGGAACTTCATTGCATTCTGATGAATCACGTTACGTAAGATTTTGGAGGATTCTGGAAGGTTCTGAATGATCTTGAAACAGTCTAAAAGATTCTACAAGACTCCAGAGAATTCCGAAGAATTCCAAAAGATTTCAAAAGATTTCAATGAATTCCACAGAATTCTGGAGAATTCTGCAGCATTCTGAAGTATTCTGGAAGATTCTGAAAGATTCTGGAAGATTCTGGGAAACACTCGAAAGTCCTGGATGCTTCTGAAGGGTTCCGAAATTCTAAAGAATTCTGAATGATTCTGAAAAATTCTGGAATATTTTGACAAAATCTACAGGATTCTGGAAGACTCCTAAGCATTTTAGAGAATTCTGAAGGATTCTGGAGACCTCTGAAGAATTACGGAGGATTCTAAAGAAAAAATGAAACATTCAGGAGACTTCTGAAAGATTCTGGGGGATTCTGGAGAATTCCGAACGATTCGGAAAAAAAATTCTGAAAAACTGTAAATTTTGAATATCGGTCATAATTTGATTTGTGCCTTCACCTACCGTAGATTTTCCAGCCCTCAACTAAAATTTTGCAAATTTTTGGCACTCTGCCAAATTTCCCTAAGATTCTTGTACTTTGCCTGTTATTGTTTTTATTTTCCCCAAATCTCAAAACGCAAGAGTCAAAATGAAAACAAAAAATACTTGAACTCAAGTGGGTCACAATGCACAACTTGTCCGGAAAACAAAACAAATGACGAATTTTAGATGTACGTTTACTTGAAACTGTCTAGAATCATTTTGAGATGTCTGGATAGTTTTTGAAGGTTTGAAACCTAAAAATTCAAACTTCCCGCTCTTTTTTACCTCGGAAAACTTTTTTCAGCGAGATTGCTAAAAGTGTCGTAAGATATGGTGTGTGTGGTGTGCAAACACTTTGAATACACCACATTTTACGACACATTGAGCTAGGGAGCTAAAAATTGTTATACAGACTGATTGTGCCTCGAGAAACTCGATTTTTTTGGTTTCAAACCTCCCAGAAAAGCGGGAAGCCTCAAATTTTCAAATTTCCCAGTGTCCAAATGTCCAAATGAATCCTACAAACTACCGCAGAGTTCACACATCAAGAAAATCAAAATTCACTTTCCCATGTTAGCCTTATTATTCCAGTCCATCGAATGTGATTCTAGTCACCTCTTTTTTCCAACGCTGGAGAAGGCAAAATGTGTAGTATAATCCTGTTAGATGAAAAATCAACTAGACGAGTAGTGTTCATAGAATGTATGAGATGGTCTGTTTGGTTTTTTGAACAAGGAACATTGAATTTTGAGTCTTGATTTCGATTCTATGAGCTGATATCCGAAATTGCGCCAAGTATCCGAAAATGCGCCAAGTATACAAAAATATGCTAAAACACTTGTAGGCAACCCCAGATAAGCTTAAAAACCGAGAAATCCGTCAAGGATCCAAAAATGCGTCAATGCACCGAAAACGCGCCAAGGCACCAAAAATGCGCCAACACAAAATCTAGTCATGATTATACTCATTCGAATTCTCTGAACTTGCTGATTCTAAAAATCTATGTTTCAAATGGTTTCGATTAAATTTGAGCGAGTTACAGCTTATTCTCACTTTTTCCTGCAAAAATAAATTCCTGACAATAGCCACATCATTCAGTCTCCCACACAAGATACATATTGTCATCCTTCCCCAGTCACCATTATCATCATTTGCATCACCCCTCTCTCTTTCTCCCATATGTTCCTCCCTTAACACAACAATCCAATTAGACACCCCCCTCCAATGTTTTCCCTTTTTCGTCACCCCCCCCCCCCTTTTCCCCATGTCATAGTATTTTCTGACTCTGTTGAACACTAGACGACTAGAGTGCCTCCCATTTTGTAGTCGAGGTGGAAAATGTGGGCGGAGCTTGAATGGGTGTGGGGTATAAAGGAGGAGGGAAAACGGCTAGGGAGGTCAACTTTTTTCCGAAAACACAAACCATGAAGATTCAATATTTCGCTGAAATCGTCTCGGAATTTTCCGGATTCCATCACACTCCTGGATTCCGCGCATCTCGATCTACCGGAGACTTTGAGAAGTTTTCAAGTGCCAAGAACTCGAGAAGAGCCTCGACGGAAAGCAATCACTCGATTCATATTCCTGTTGGAGTGGTGAGTTTTTTCTGTGTAAATCGGTCAATTTAGGTCCTAGCTCTCTGAAACTAAGATTTTCGGAATCAGCATGTCTAGAGGGTTCGAATGAGTATAATCATGGCTAGGTTTGGAGTTGACGCGTTTTCCGTGTCCTTGGCGCGTTTTCGGTGCATTGACGTTTTTTCGGTTTTTTTGACGTTTCCTTGCTGGTTTAACGCGCTAAGCTCTTTTTTTTATATCTTGGCGCCATTTCGGATACTTGACGCACTTCCCGATCTCTAACGTTTCACGCTAATCTTCCTTATCTTTTCAGGACGACGTGCCAATCCTCGCCTGCAACACCTCTTCTCGAAAAGCAAGCCACGCCCACTTTGTCAAAAACTTCCACTCCTCTCCGTCAGTCTCCCGAATGGCCAGCTTGTCTCCGGTACCCGAGAAGATTCAGCGGAAATTGAAGAGATCGAAAAGCGAAGAGAGTTTGGAGAACTCGGAGAGCCAAGATCAACGAAAATGGTCTGTATCGTCCTATAGACTCCTGTAATGGAGTCGAGAAACGGGGCGTGGCCTAGCTTTTTGGATTACGATTGTCTTGATTTCTGTTGTATTGTTTTGCACTTTTTGATCTCGCTTCCACACCTCTACCTGTAATCTTTCGGGTAGAGCATTTTGTTTTGTTCAGAAAATGAATATTCTGAAAATAAATTTGTACGACTTTCTTTTTTGATGCATCCAAAAGTTGGACCAATTGATATGATACTAATAAAGTTGGGTGTTGTCCTTTGGAGGAAAAACTAGACTATACTCAAACTTTGTAGAGCAATCTTCAAATTTGAGTCTGACCATGTTCTTATTCACTTTGAAGCTCTTGGTTCGCCGGTTCCAAAAATCTAAATTTTGTTTGATTCAAATTAAACTGAGCCGAGTTTCAGAAGCTCTTGCATAATCTGTATTACGTGATTTTATATCAGAGCATTGTGAAAACTTTTGCGTGGTGTTAATTGCAAATTTTTCAGAAAAAAAATTTTCCACCTGTCGCATGTACAACTTTTCAAAGTTAACAACATCATTCTTCAAAACCAAACCTTCATCATGGAGAACGGCTCCTTCACCACTGAAGCAGCCAAAGAAACTGTGAATCCTGAGCAAGTTATATACAGCAGCTTCCTAGTTCTCTTCAGTTATCTTTCCCCCATAATCTTCCCATACTACAGCCATGTATTCAAGAAGAATCGATACAAGGAGAAGGAGACCGCCGTTTATCATGTGGTCAATCACTGTCATACTATAGCGAGATTGCAGTATCGAATGTGCATATTCAATATACTCGTCTCCGGCGTATTAATTTTTCTAGCTATCGTTGCAAGTTCCATTTTCGTCTCACTTGCTTTTGGCTATCTTCTACTCTCCATAATTCCCATATACCTCATTTCGTCTTATGTCTCGCAGGGAAGTTCGATTTTACTAGCCCTTTTGTCACTGCAGAAGTTTATGATCTACTTCTATCCAGAGACAGAAAAGTATCTGAAATTGAGTTATGGTGAAGTCCGACATCTCATTGCCTGTCTAGTGTTTTTATTGGTCGGCACTAATCTTGCATCTAAAATCATCCTTCCCAACTTGAGTTTGGTATGGTTTCTATTGTGTCCGCTGGAACGAGCATGTATCATTTCAGGTCTTCTACCTTGCGATAAACACCATACTAACTCTGTCTTGTCTTCTCTATGTGCCCATTTTTCGGAGAATCCGAAAACAGCGACACTTGGTATCCGCCCAATTGAGCCAGCCACATCGATACGTCTTCTGGCAAATGGTTGTAATCTTGGTGCTCAGAATTGTAAGTCTTAGAGAAGGATACCCACTTCAGTCCATTCATTCAGGGCTACCTTCCTTGGATTCTTCTTCTGGGCAAGCCTGAAGACATTTTCGAATTGGTCACACGATGCGAAACAATCGATCAGTATGTCGCGGTGTTGGCCATTCAGTTGACATATATTGGATGCAACAAGAGGAACTTCGAGAGCTTCAAGACGTTTCTCAAGAAGACATGGTGCATCCAATTGACTCTACATTGTTTCAAGAGCAACAAAGTCGGGGTAGGGAGAGAGCCGGCGACAGAGAACACCATGACACAGCTGGCGAGGTATTAAAATCGTGACTAATACCGTTTTTTCTGTCCATTTTTTTTTGAATGAAGCAAAAAACAGTACTATTTATAGTTGTCAGTTTTCGTTTACTTGTAATAAGAACAATTGTACAACGTTGTTATCCGCTGTAGACCTTTCAAGGTGCACATCATGCTGGAGCAAATAACGAATTGTTTTATGCTTGTCGAAAAAAAATGCCCAAAGGAAATACATATGAATATGAGTGTTGAAGTTGGTACGGTATAATTAGGCTCACAACAATTCTGTGCACTAAAATCGACACGATTTGCATTGAGAATGAGGAGCAGTAACATGGTGTGAGGTCTCAGGGAAAACGGCCAACGTGTTGACTCTACTCCAATGCTTCGCTAATTGCACCATCTTACTATCCGTTGTCGGTGTCCTTCTCACCGCTCCAACCTTGTGACGTTTACAACAATACAACATCCACTTGATGAACCATATCTCCCTTAGAAACCTCTTGAGGCTCTCGAAGTTTCTCTTGCTGCATTCGTCGTAGAGGAGACGTGCTCCATGGGTGAACGTTGCAGAAGAATGACTGAGAGCTGTATGACGTTATGTTATAATTGAATCTGAACACTTTGTAACTATTGCCTTGTGTTAATTGCAAAATTTCCAGAAGCAATGTTCCACCTGTCGCATGCACAACTTTTCAAAGTCATTATACATCATTCTTCACCAAACGTTCATCATGGAGAACGGCTCCTTCACCACTGAAGCAGCCAAAGCTACTACGAGTTCTGAGCAAGTTATAGAAAACGGCTTTCTAGTCCTCTTCAATATTCTCGCTACCATAACCTTCCCATTCTACAGCCATGTATTCAAGAAGAATCGATTCAAGGAGAAGAAGACCGCCGTCTATCATGTGGTCAATCACTGTCATACGGTAGCGAGAGTGCAGTATCTATTTTACCTAATCAATACACTCGTCTTAATCCTATTAATTGTTCTATCCATTGTTACTAGTTCCAATATCTTTAACATATTTATGGTCTATTTTGTACTCGCCATAATTCCTCTACTTCTAATTTCGTCTTATATATCTCAAACGAGTTCGGTTTTACTAGGCCTCTTGGCACTGCAGAAGTTTATGATCTACTTCTATCCGGAGACAGAAAAGTATCTGAACTTGAGCGATGGTGAAGTCCGACATCTCATTGCTTGTCTGGTTTTCTTATTTCTAGGTGCAAAAGTTGCATCTATATTCTTCCTACCCTACTTGTTCTGTGTATGAGATCCATAGTTTCTGCTTTAACAAACATGCATCATTTCAGGTCTTCTACCTTGTGATGAACACCTTACTAACTCTGTCTTGTCTTCTATATATTCCCATTTTTCGGAGAATCCGAAAACAGCGACACTTGGTATCAGCCCAATTGAGCCAGCCACATCGATACGTCTTCTGGCAAATGGTCGCTATTTTGGTGCTCAGGATAGTAAGCCTAACCTAAAAGTACCAATTTCAAACTTCCTATTTAGGGCTACATTCCTTGGATTCTCCTCCTGACCAAACCTAGAAACATTTTCGATTTGGTCTCGCATTGCATCGGGATTGATCAATTTGTCACGGTGTTGACCATTCAGTTGACCTATATTGGATGCAGCAAGAGGAATTTTGAGAGCTTCAAGAGGTTCACAAAGGAGACATGGTGCATCCATTGGACAATATATTGTTTCAAACGCAACAGAGTTGGGGTCGGGAGAGAGCAGCCAACAGATAACACCATGACAATGCTGGCGAGGTATTAGCCTCGTGACTAATACCTTTTTTATGTCCTTTTTTTTGAATAAAATAGAAAACAGTACTATTTATAGTTGTCAGTTTTCGTTCACTCATTATAATAACAGATCTACAAAGTTGTTATCCGCTGTCGGTTGTTTCAAGGTGCATGCAATGCTGGATCTAATGAATAATTGTTTTATGCCTGTCTAGGAAAATGAATCAAAGAAGGTACATATGAATATGAGTACTGTATGGTTAGGTTCACGATTCTGAGCACAAAAACTGACACGATTTGCCATAGGACCAAGCGACGTTGCTTTCTAATTTCTAGAAAAATGGTATATAGAGAAGAAATGATGTCGTATAAAAGAGCATGGTCGCATTGAGAAGTGAGGTCTCAGGTCAACCTGTCGAACCTACTCCATCTTCAATACTTCGCCAATTGTTGCACCATCTTATTATCCGTTGTCGGCGTCCTCCTCACTACTCCCACCTTGTTTCGTTTGCAACAACGTAACATCCACTTGATGAACCATTTCTCCTTCATAAACCTCTTGAAACTCTCGAAGTTTCTCTTGCTGCATCCAATATAGGTCAACTGAATCGCCAGCACCATAGCTTGTTTATCCAAAAAAATGCAATTGTGGACCACATCATGAATGGTCTTGGGATTGTCCAGGAGCAAAATCCAGTTAAGGTAGACCTGAATAAACGGTTTGAAATCGATACCGTAGGATTATGCCCCACCACTTTCAGCCCCAAGATAACGACCATCTGCCAGAAGACGTATCGATGTGGCTGGCTCAGTTGACATGATACCAAGTGTCGTTGCTTTCGGATTCTCCGAAAAATGGGTACATAGAGGAGACAAGACAGAGTTAGCATGGTGTTCATTCCGAAGTAGATGATCTGGAACTATTCATGTTGTGTTCTAAAAGTATCGGAAATCCTACATGACCAAAATAGGGATGGATGAATAGACCCGCAATGTTTGAGCCTATAACCAAACAGAGAACACACGTAATGAGCCGCTTGACTTCATCAGAACTCAAATTCAGATACTTTTCGGATTCCGGGTAGAAATATATCATAAACTTTTGAAATGCCAAGAAACTGAGTAGGAAAGAAGAGGATTCCAATGTATACAGCATGACAAACATTGGTAGAAACATGGCGACAAAGAAGAAGAACATCACCACGGGCGCGAGTCCGGTGAAAGCGGTGATGAGAATCAGTAAAACTAACGCGACGACAATAAGAACGTCGAATACGTACACCAAATACACCGTTCTCGCAACAGTATGACAGTGTTCGACGACATGATAGACGGCGGTCTCCTTCTCCTTGTATCGATTCCTCTTGAATACATAGCTGTAGAATGGGAAGGTTATGGTGGATAGAAACTGGATGAGGGCTAGGAGAGTTGTTTGGCTGCCAAACTCTTGGGATGCTTCTAGGGTAGTTGGAGTGGTTGAGGAGACGTTCTGCATGACGAAAAGTGATGGAAGAGGTTTTGAAAAGTTTCACCGTGTTGGGAGGGCAGGTGGAAAGTAGAACGTGATTGTTGGTCATTTTGTCCTTGCTGCTCAAACTTCAGGCATCATTTAGCAACGTTTTCAATCTCTGAATTCTTCAAAAAAAGTTTGTCAATTTTCCAAACCATCTTCCAATTTGTTCCCACCATCACCTTCCCATTCTACAGCCATGTACAGTGCTAGCCAAAAGTGTATGAATTTTGGTAATTTTCAGTGCAAAATGGGCAACCAATTTTGAGCAGTTGAAAAAGTATCTTCCAATCACTCAATTTCTATAAAACTTGGTGAATGTATCAAGCAACTTTAGATCTACATTTTTCTAGTTGACAATTTTTTACAAAGATGACAATCAAGTCAGTTATGTTGCATTTAAGATCGCTGGTCCGAAAAAGTTCGAAATTTGCATTCTTTTTTGACGCGATGTAACTCACTTCAGAACGATTTTCGAAAAAAGTCGTCAACTACAAGAATGAAGATCTAGAGTTGCTTGATACATTCGCCAAGCGAGCCAGCCATATTGATACTTCATATGGCAGACTGATAGCAGGAAGCCTAGTTATACGGTATCAAACTGAAACCTTTATTTTCAGGTTTACTTCCCTTGGATTTTCCCCCTAGCCAAATCTCCGAACCAATCGGATATTGCCCCCACATTGAGAAACTCCTCACGGTGCTAGCTCATGATGATGGTTTGACCTTGGCTCGCGCTATTCTGAGCAACGGCAGATGTTTTGGAGAGAATACAACATGAATTTCACCTGCTCCCAAAAACTTCTCCACTCCTCGAAGCCAGCAATTCCATTCGTCCCACAAGTTTCCTCATGGAGAACTTCACTTCTACTACTGCAACTATCCATGAAGGCACCGGACCTGAGATGCGCATTGACCAAATACTCGCTGATTTCTTCAACGTTCTATCAACCATAACCTTTCCGTTCTATAGCCACGTGTTCAGGAAGAATCGATACAAGGAGAAGGAGACCGTCGTCTATCATGTGGTCAACTACTGTCACACTTTGGCAAGGTTACTGTATCTGGCGTTCCTATTGATTTTTTTCCTCATCATCGCCACATCCATTCTGGCGTTTGTCACAGAACTCATTGTATTCAAATTAGTTCTTACTTTTGTTTTCATTGGAACTGCTTTCGTTAGCGGATCGGCTATGTTCTTTACATCGCAATCCATCTCGATTCTGCTGAGTCTCTTGGCTTTACAAAAGTTCATGATCTACTTCTATCCAAGCTCTGAAAAGTATCTAACCTTTGACGCGAGTGAGGTCAGGCGGTCAATTATATGGCTCTATGTCTTGATTTTCTGTGGAAACTTTGTGACCTCATTTTTTAATCCACTTTTCGGCCGTGTATGATCAATTAGAGTTTGAGATGTAAAAGCAATAGTTTTAGATTTTCTACGCTTCGTTCAACGCATTTTTAGTTTTGGCGTGTCTCCTCTATCTCCCAATTTTTTGGAGTATCAGAAAGCATCGACATTTGGTATCCGTTAAGCTGAATCAGCCACATCGATATGTCCTTTGGCAAATTATAGCGACTCTGGTGCTGCGAATCGTGAGACTGAACACAATGTGAACAGTTTTAGACCTTCTGTTCAGATCTACCTTTCCTGCGTTTGGCTGCTTGACAAGGCTCGAAATATCGATGAACTGTTTACAGGTAGTATCTCGTTTGATAAGGACGTCACTATGCTAGCCATGCAGTTAACGTATATCGGATGCAGCAAGAGAAATTTCGAGAGCTTTAAGGAGTTCTTCAAAGGGACGTGGTGCTTCAAATTGATACTCTTCTGTTGTAAAAAAAACAAAGTTGGAGCGGCGACGGAGCCGGCAGCAGACAACATAGTGCAGCCTGCAAGGTATTGACTCCAAGAATCCCAAAAACCCACAAATCGTGACCCTTGATATCCACGTAACCCTTCCACTTCCCCTCTCAATGCCAAACCTCCACAACTCAACATTTCCGATTAAAATTCAAGTATCAAAACTTTGCATCAAATGCGTGATCTCTCCAGTTGTAAGCGACACCTGGTGTACTCCTCGTGGTCAACCTCCCAACTTTCAGATCACCTACACGGCGTGTACACCTACAAAGACTTCGTGACACGAGACGACAATCATTTCGAGACTCATCTGGAGCCGAAACTTCTAGGGAAGTGCGCGAATCTGGACTGGTCAGTTTTGGTACTCAGACCCGCCGAAATTAGCGCAGCTGTTTTCCAGGCTCTTGACCCTCCACAACGAAACAGACGAGGACGACGAAGACCCCGGGAACCGAATGATGTTTCCAGCGATAACCTTTACCACCCCCGATGATCCCTTCAAGCTCCGCCTCCGCATTTACATCAACGTCAGAAACTACTGTTTCCCGGTGAACAGAAAGTTCGAAGCAGAGGTCCACCTGACGATGCGATCCGACTCTTATCTTGCATGCAAGCTGATGGATTACTATGAGTTGATTGCCTTCAAAAACGGATGGACGCCTGGTAAAAACTTGTCCATCGAGTACGGTATTCATGTGGACGCATTTGTTAATAAGGATAAGGTCTCGGAGTTCAACTTGTTCGACCCGTTGTTTGGGAATCAGGAGAACATGGTCGAGATTGAGTCTGAGGAGAAGGAGGATTTGTATGTCCATAAGCAGGTGGCTTTCATATTTCACGAGGTTTACATAGACCTGAGTGCTCTGGAAGACTTTTTGTGGTTCTTGTGGTCGACCTGGGTATTGCCCTCAAAGTGACCCTCAAGTTGCCCTCAAGGAGAACACGAAGCCTAGGGTTGTCCACGAGAAGTACACCGATTTCGGCGTCTTGTTAGGTTTTTTGCAGTTCTTGTGGTCCGGCTGTGGTCCAAGTAACCCTCAAAAAAAAAAAGAAGCCTAGGGTTGTCCACGAGGTTTACACGGACCTGGGCGCTTTTGGAAGGTGCTTTGTAGTTCTTGTGGTCCAAGTTGTCCTCGAGGAGTACACAGTCTTTTTTTTCAGCTCTGGTACTTCCACACTCTCGATAACACCGACACAACCCGATTTTCGACTACTTGCGATTTCAATCATCTTCAGACTGTGCTCCAAGTGGCTCAAGGGGTCCGACTCAATCTGGATTGTAAGAAAATGCCCCCCCCCCCCCTTAAACGTCTTGAAAGCCCATTTCCAGACAAAGAACTCGGGGAGATGATGTACTCTGCAAAATGCATAGGCCTGAAAAACGCAGTGAGGTATGGTGAGCAAAAGTTGATGGAGATCGAAGAGGCGCCGGGACTGAATAGTGTCTGTTTGGCGATCGCGATGGACTTGAATCACTGGTTTGCGATGTTGATGAGACAACGGGGGTCGATGAGGGTTTTGAGAAAGGCGCTGAAATGGATTGAAGGCTATAATGGACTCGAGAAGGTTTCCGGCGGAATGATGAAGATGATTGTGATGAAAGTTTTTGGTTAATGAAGAGTTGTTTCTGAAAGTTATTTTCAATGTGTGTGGGTGTGTTATTCGAAGGAAAAATTCGAAACATTGAATTTCGAAAAAGAAAAAATTTGGATTTTTTTTCGAAAATTTTTCGAGAAAACTTTTTCGAACTTTTTTTTTCGAAAAGTTGATCGAAAATGTTTCGAAGAATTTTCCGTGAAATTGAGCGCAGTGCGTTATTTCGGAGTGTCGTAGTCTGTTTTGCAGCCCTATAAATTTGAAGGCGCATTTTTTTTCGAAAAAATGTGTTCGAAAATTTTTTTTTCGAAAAATTTTTCACTTTTTTTCTGAAACTTTTCAGACAATATTTCGAAGATTCACCGACAGTTTTTTTCGAAAAATTGTTCGAAAAAAATTGTTCGGAAAAATTTTTTGGAAATTTTTTTTCTGAAAAATTTCTCGGAAACTTTTTTTTGAAAAAAAAAAGCTTGACTTTTTTTGATTACTTTTGAACGAGATTACTAATATTTCGAATTTTTTTGGAAAATTAAAAAAAAAATCGAATGTCTACCAAATGTTCAAACTTCTAAACCCAATTTATCGAAAACACAGGATCGTTATTAGGCTTTACAGCTCTTCTTCCACAACACGAAAATCTACAAAAACTGTCTCGAAGACTACAACCAATATATACCAATTGTATGGTTACTGTAGTTATCAACATGTCTCCATAGGCACAAAAATCGGTGATTTGCTCGATAGAGTAGTTGGAAGACCGCAAAAAGTGTTGAAAAATGAGCTGAAAAAAGTATAAAGTCTCTGGTATTAGGTGTGGGGAAAGTTTACAAGTTTCAAAAGGACTACGAATCCTAGCTGGTAGAATTCAAAATTTCCTGGTTTCCTTCGATTCCCCCAATAAACCGGAATGTATAGATAAAAAGATAGACAAATCCATGCATTCAGAATAAAGTAGAAAGTCGAAAAGTACCCAAAAAATTTCAACAAAACTATGGAAATCATTATAAACAAATGTGAAAGCCAGATAACCCAGGTGTGGTCCAGGCTAACCCTGAGCAACGCTGCAATGGCTTGTAAGCTGAGCAATAGGTTACAGGAATGGGGAAACAGGTATACTGTAGCCAAAAAAGCCACGGAACCCAATATCATAAGCCCTTTAAGAACTTGAGCCCATTCAGAACTCGGTGAGCTCTTGAACCCAAAAAACAGTAAACCATAGGATAAAACACTTCCCAAAAAAGTGATCTTGATGAAGAAATGAAAGTGGGCGGAGCAAACGCTTGGGGATACTGTATTCCTGAAAATACGGTAGTGGAAAGGAAACAGTAGCAGATTGATAATAAAGTGAAATGCTGAAAGTGTTAGATGAAGTTGCACATCGATATGGAGCAATTTTTGAGCATTTTCAAGGAGTAGATTTATATTCATTTTCAGGGGGAAAAAGAGAGAAAAAGTGGTTGGGGGAAAAAAAATCGAGTTAGTTTTCAGATGCAGGTGGATTCGAGAAGTTTCCAAGAACTGACGTGATTTGTGGGAATCTGAAAAAGGAGGTGGTGGTGGCCTAGGATCCGACAACTTCTGGTTTAGGCTCCGATAGTTCATGGCCTAGAATCCTATAACTCAAATTATGGCCTAGAATCCGATAAATCTAACCACGGCTTAGAATGGAATAACTTCACTCATGGCCTAGGATCCGACAACTAAAACCCAAGGCCTAGAATCCAAAATAGAACATGGCCTAGAGTTCGACAACTCAAATTATGGTCTAGAATCCGTCAATTCAAATCATGGCCTAGAATCCGACAAGTTCACTCATGGCCTAGAATCCGATAATTCAAATCATGGCCTAGGACCTGAAAACTTCAGCCCTAACCTAGAACCCGAAAAACCATGGCCTAGGATCCGACATCTCAAATCATGGCCTAGGATCCGACAACTCAAATAATGGCCTAGAATCCAAACACTCATGTCAAGTCATGTCGAGTTTTCGGATCCTAGGCCACCTCTCTCTTTCATGAAAACAATCGTTTAGATGGAAAAACCTAGACTCACTTTTTCGGAGGAAAATGCGCCGCCTTCTCTCTCCTGGGGAAGGTGAAATCGCGCTCCATCGAACACCGCCTCCAAAACTTTCAAATCGCCATAACTCGCTTTCCAGGTTAATCACACCCATCGAAAATAGTACCAATCAATAGGAAATTTTCAGGAGATCACGCCCACATTTTGAACTTTTCGAAAATCTCAAATTTCAAGTTTTGATCTACACTCTTCCCGGGAGCACTCGTCATCTTCTCACCCCTCCTCAATTTTCTCACGACATTAAATCGGTCACCACGTGTCATCATACTGTCACTGGGGGGTCGGTCGCACGTTTTATTAGTGTGTTGGATCGCTCGATATTATCTTCTTGTGCCCATCTCTGTCTCTGCCTCTCTCACTCGACCTCTCTTCTCCCACGCATCGTTTTCGCGCGTTTCTTCTTCTTCTCCTTTCCATCGGGTTTTCTTCTTCTTCTTTTCTCTTCTCTTCTCTTCTTTTCCCTCAATCTTATCACACATTGTCCTTTTCAGCACCTCCACCATGTCGAAACCGTACGACGCGTCGCAAAGACCGAAAGCTCAGGAGCAACAAGTCAAACAGCCGCTGAACCCGTTCATGCTGTGGTGCAAGAGCAAGCGAGCCTCGCTGGTCGCCGAGCAGCCCGGCACGAAGCCCAGCGATATCAGCAAGCAGTTGGGCGAGTTGTGGAGAGGCATGAGCGAGGAGGAGAAGAGTCCGTTTGTGGAGGAGGCCAAGCGGGTCAAGGCCGAGCATGAGAAGGTAGGGGTTTGGACAGGCTCCAGGTTCAATGGAGTAGTTTTGGGCGTAAGGGGATTTGATGAGAAAAAATGAGCATCAGAATTTTTCAAATTTTTTAAAAGTTGACCAGAAATGTTCTTAACAAGCTCTCAGTGGCCCGCAGAGGTCTTCAAAAGATACCAATTTTTTGGGGGGTTCAAGTTCAATTTTCGAATACTTATGCTCTTGGGAAGGGTCCACGTCATAGGACAAAAGACAGAAACAGACTGCCATCGAGAAATTTTCTTCTGTATGTTTTTGGACAAAAATCATAGAATTTGAGAAGATTGGGTATGTTGAAAATTAGATTTTTCAAGACCTGAAAGTCAAAACTAGCATCTAAAACCTCAAAATTTGAATTCTGCGACCTTTTATACCCCAGCATAGCAGTTTTCAGCTCCCCAGCTCAAAGTGTCGTGAAATGTGGTGTTTTGTCTGCAAACACTTTGGACTGCGGACAAAACACCACACCTTACGACACTATGGGATAGAGAGCTGAAAATTGGTGTATAGAGGTAATAAGAGATGGGGATTTTGAATTCAATCATGGGATACTCGAAAAATCGAAAATGAGAGCTAAAATTTTTCGGAAAAAAAAGCTCAACGAAAAAGTGAACCATTTTTTTCGATAGAGAATTTTTCGAGGATTCTAGCCGTATTGCTCATTATTGAAAATACACTAATAAGGTTTTGCAAAGTTTTGCGAATTCACATACCAAACCTTGCGTTGAAACTCGAAAATTCGGACTTCCCATACTTTTTTACCCCGGAGTCCCAATTTTCAGCTCTCTTGCTCAGAGTGTCGTCAAACGTGGTGTTTTGTCCGCAAACATCTGGACTGCAGACAAAACACCACACCTTACGACAGTTTGAGCTATAGAGCTGTAAATTGGTGTATAGGGGTGATAAGAGATGGATATTTTGAATTCAATCATGGGATTTAAAAAAATTGGTGGGTAGGGGAAATAAGTGATGGGGAATCCGAATTTTGAGATTTCGAATTCTAATTTTCACTTTTGAAGAATCAAATTTTGATTTTCAGAACCACCCGGACTTCAAACGACAGCACCGAAAAACCAAAAAGGGTCCCGTCATGCAAAGCGTTCACGAGAAGACGCCACCATCTCAAGGACCATCGTCGTCTCACGCGGCGCCAAAACCTCAACTCGCGCAATTCTCGGCCGGCTTCGTTCAAACCGCTCAAGGCCTTCCCAACCTCGCCGGCTATCAATTCCAGCAGCATCCGGGCATGCGAGTTCAGGCGGCTCCGAGTGCTTCGAGTGTTGCTCAGGGTGCTCATCTCATGATGGGTCAACAACAGCAGCAACAAGGCATGGCGCAGCAGCAGTACGGTGGACTACAGTACGCCTTCATGCAGCCACAACAACAGCAACAGCAAGGAACGTCTTCCGGGAGCCAAGGAGGAGCTTCGAATGTGCCGACCACTGGCGCCAGCACCAATCCACCCAGCACCACTGCCGGCGGCCTTCCATTCTACTTTTAGCTTACTGTAGACCTCCCAATATGAACACTGCCGCATCTAAATGTCTCTCTCTCTCCCTCTCTCTGATCTTTCTTGTCTAAGCCCCGCCCACTTTCGCTTTGCGGAAAAAGTTTGTAAGCCCCGACCACTTTTTCTTCGTCTAATAAGTTTGCAAACCCCGTCCCCCGCCCCCCTCGCTTTCACGGTACATGTACCTCGATCTCCTTTTGACAGACTGAACTCAGATTTTTTTCACTTTCTCCCCCCCTTTGTCTTTTGAAATTTTGAGCACAATAAAGTTGAATTTCCCGCCAAAATTGTTTTCCATGATTGTTTAAAAATAAGACGTTTGGCGACTGGGACACTTGCAAACTTGGACGTTGGGTAACCGGGACGTTTAGCAACTGGGAAGTTTGGCAACTAGGACGTTTGAGAACTACGACACTTGGTAACTGGGATGTTTGACAACTTGGACGATTGGCAACTGAAACTTTTGAAAACAAGGACACTTGGCAGCCAGGGCACTTGGGAACTAGGGCACTTGGCAAGAAGGACGTTTTGCAACTCATACGTTTGGCAACTAGAACGTTTTGTGATTAGGAAGTTTGGCAACTAGATCGTTTGGCAACTGGGCTATTTGGCAACTGATACGTTTGAGAACTAAGACGTTTGGCATCCAGGGCGTTTTGTGATCAGGACGTTTGGCAACCGGGATGATTATGCAACTATGACGTTAAGCAACTAAATAGGACGTTTCGCAACTGGGACCTTGGGTAACTGAGAAACTAGACAACTGGGATGTTTGGTAACCGGGAAGTTCGAAAACTAAGACACTTGGCAACTGGGATGCTTGGGGACCAGGAAACTTGGCAACCAGGGCGTTTTGTGACAAGGACGTTTAGTAACTAGAACGAATCGCAACTCAGACGTTTCAAAACCGAGACGTTTTGAAACTGGGAAGTTTGATAACTAGGACGTTCTGCAACTGCAACCCATGGCAACTATGACGTTTCAAAACTGCGACTTTGGTTACTATGACGTTTTGCAACCAGGACATTTGGCAACTGGGGCGTCTTGTAATTTGAACGTTTGACAATGAGGACAAATAATATACTTCAATCAGCAAAAAAAAAATCAAGACCAAAAAATCCTCAGACCCCAATGGTACCCAATCTGGTGACTAAACTGGTGCTGGAGCTCACTGGCTTGAGCATTTTCAGTTTTGATAGTTTATAGAGAAGTATGATAATTGGAGTGAGAAAATACGCTAGCTTTTTGAAAATGAGCAGAATCTGAAAAACAAGATTTTATTTATTTATTTTTTTTTCGAATACCTGAAACATTCGAAGAGAGCTGGTCAGGAGTCCATAGAGGGTTCCGAATATGATCTGGAAATTTTTGATCTACCAAGAAAATTGAAATTTTTTGATCTACCATTTTTGCAATGGTCACCAAGAGTACTGGCCAGACCACAGTGGATTTGAGAGATTTTAGAGATTTTAGGCCAGTTGAAAGGGTGAAAATTGAGATTATGAAAAAGTAGGATTGGATTAGAAGGATCCAATTCTGAAAATTAATATAAATACAGTAAGAATTTTTCGAGACTTACCGAGAATTGAGAAAAATCCAACAAAAATTCCAGAAAAAATAAAAAATACACAAGGTTAACCAATCGATTTCTAGCCTTTACAGTAAACCTCAACAACTCTTCATTCCATTCAAAGTACAGTAGCCCTCGTTGAATAGATAATAGCGACCAACCAAATTGGTTATAATCACAAATGACTGTGAATAGAGAATCGAGAAGTTTCGGGAGGAAATTGTTCAAAACTATATGGTGAAAAGAGACGCAGAAAAATACAACGATCAAAGTCGAAAATCCCACTGTGAATACTGTAGTTTTCTTTTCAAGACCATAAATCAAAATTTTTAGCGAAGTATGCTTGTCGATTTTCGAGTCGAAATCCACGAAAATGAAAGCGTATAAAAACCAAAAAAGTGCACCAAATATCAGATGGAACTTTCGGGATTCGGCGATCGAGAGGATCGGGTCAGAAGATGTTAGATTCTCGAGAAGACGTGAGGATTCAATAGAAGACGTGAGAAAAAGAGTTAGATTCATTTTGAAATGAAGAAACTAGACTCAAAGATCAAAGTGATGTGAGGAAAACTCCACTTTTGAAGGTCTCGAAAATTGCATGTTTTTCGGTGGCTTTTAGTCGGAAAGATCTAGTGGGTGGATGTATGAGTGTTGGGGAGAGGAGTGTAGTTTGAATTCAAGAATCCAAGAATCCAATAATCCAAGAATTCAAGAATCCAAGAATCCAAGAATCCAAGAATCCAAGAATCACCAGATTCCAAAAATTCAAGAATCCAAGAATCCCTTCCATCCTCCGTCTCTCGTGTCGAAAAATTGGTAAGAATAACCAAAAAAATGTATATAAAGCGGCTATAAAAAATATAAAAATGATGCGTCACAAAGTATACAATATCGTCTTCTTTTCTCTGCATCTCTCACATCTTTTTTTTCGCTTCCAACTCACACCCTTCCCTTGTCACTGTTCCTCTGCACCCCATCCCTTGCTTATTATGTAGTTTGTAGTATAGTTCTGTAATTTTTCTACTCCCCGAAGGCTTTTGATTGGCACCGTCTGCTTTTGGAGCCTCGTCTATTTCCTATTCTATTGATTTTTTGTGAGATTTTTTTTGAATCATTTTCATATCGGCTGATTGAAAAGATGGTGAGTTGAAAATTGGAAAATCTTTTGCCTTTTGGATTTTGGAAATTTCAAAATTTTGATATTTTCGAAACTTCCATCATCAAGAACGCTCCAAAAGTTTACTGTGCAAATTTTCAAGTGAAAAATTTCTTGGCATGTTGCCAGATATGTTTTCTGGCACGTTGTCAAATTTGATCACAACGAAGAGTTTCTACTTGAAGGATCCCTGAGCAACCCTGTGATTCAACATTTTCAAAATTTTCGAAACTTTCGAAATTTCCAACAAAAGGCTTCCGGAAAAACCCCATAAATCTACTCAAACATCGAAAAAAATATGTGCAAAATTTTCGAAGTTTTCGAGAATTCGAAAATTCCAAAAGACTTATGACTCAACCTAATAGCTGGAACAACATGTGTTTTGCCAAGAAAAGAACATTTAAAAATTTTCAGCGAAAGTTGGCATTCTGGAAACAGGAAATCGTCGGTGCTATTAAAAAAAAACACCGGAGAATGTCCGTACGACTCCAACCAGTCTCCCGCGGCTCAAGGCCAAATACTTTGTTGTGTCGCCTTCTAAATGGTTGTCCTCATATTGAACAATACTTCGTTCGAATAAAGGGTTTTTGAAATGACACCTTTTTAATTTTATTCTTGAAAGCATCTGTGAATTCAATAAATCATTGGAATGAAACCGAACTGAACCGTATCCGCTATTCGCACACCACCTCTGGAAGGAACATGTCTGTCTGTCTGTCTGTCTGTCTGTCTGTCTGTCTGTCTGTCTGTCTGTCTGTCTGTCTGTCTGTCTGTCTGTCTGTCTGTCTGTCTGTCTGTCTGTCTGTCTGTCTGTTTGTCTGTTTGTCTGTCTGTCTGTCTGTTTGTCTGTTTGTCTGTCTGTCTGTGTCCTCACTTGACCAAATTTTCAAAAATTTTCACAGGTCACCAGAATTGGGCTCTGAATGATGTCCGTCTTTTTCAATGTTCGATTTGACAAAAAATGGGTTTATGCGGGCTCAAAAATGAGCTCATGCGGGCTCCTTTTAGTTTTATTCATTCGCAATACTGAAATAGACGGACGAAAACGACAACAAAAACTTTCATAATCACTCAGTTTCAGCAGTGGAGCTTCGGTTTGAGGGCCTTAGGAATGCCAGGGCTTAGAAGATAGTCAAAGAACTCCTCGTAAGCCGTTGGGCCAAACGAGTGTTGGGCCACATTGCACCACAGTCTTCTCCGGCTACACATTTCACCCAGTTCCGCGTTGTTCACAATCACAAACGTATTCAGAGGATGAAGATGCTGAAAGTTTTTGTTTTCCTTTATTTCTACCACTCTTCCTAACCTTTATGCGCGTGAGAAGATCGTCATCTGACTCGTCGTCTTTGAGAAAATCGAAATACTCTCCATAGCCACCCTTAAATATTTGAGTTGATACGATAATTCAAAGTTGGTTCGCTTACCGGTTGGAGGACCGTGGGAGACTTGCATTTCTTTCCTACTCCTCGCCACTCGCATCGCAGATTGACGCAGTTAGAAATATCCATGAGTACGTGTTGCCAAGCTGGATCTGGTTCGGCAGTAGATGGAAGGGAAAGAGTAAAAAGGAGAAACAGCAGTAGGCCAACCATCATCACACTATGGCCCTTTGTATAATCGACATCTAGGTTTATCCATATCTACCAATCGACCTTGCCCTCATTCTCGCTCAAAAGAAGAGATACGGATGGCAACAATAACCGGGTATACATTAGGTAGGATAGTAAGTGGCATTATATATTAGAGGCTGGCATTCAATTAGGGGTGCCTAGAGATTCATTTTGAAATGAAGACATCAGAAAGATGTGAAGAAACCCCACTTCCTGGTGGTGTTTAGTCGAAAAAATCTAGAGGGTGGATGTTAAATTCTCCGAACCCCTTCCATCCTCCGTCTCTCGTGCCAGAATCCGTAATTCGTCGGCGTGTTCTCAGCCCTCGGCAAATCCGGATACCATCCCGGAATGCCGGCCACAACTCCTACTGTAGACCGGAAAATTCCTTTCCGCCAAGCTCGTCCCGGTTTCGGATCACCATCGTAGCTTTTGGTGGCAAACACGAGCAATAGACTTGTGATACAATTCAGTTTTTTCGACAATATCAAAATCTCAAACCAGTGGAGGTGGTTATAATAGATAACGGTGAGCACGAGGAGTTGGATCTGAGTAGTTTTATGATGAGCAATATTCCAGGAGAAAACTTACATTCTTCAAAATGGTCAGAGCTACCAAGGGCCATACCACATACTCTCGAAGTGTTTCTCGATGTTTAAGTCCGGTGGAAAGAGATAATAAGGATACCGTAGTAAGATAGACGTGGTAAATGATGTAGGCGATCTGAAAACCGATTTTAAAATCTCAGAATCTCAGAATCTCAGAATCTTAAAATCTCAGAATCTAGGAATCCATCAGAATCTCAGAATCTAGGAATCCATCAGAATCTCGGAATCTCAGAATCTCTGAATCTTAGAATCCATCGGAATCTCAAAAACTCAAAATTTCAAAATCTCTAACATACTGGAAGTTTGAAATTTTTGAGTCTTGTAATCAAAACAGAGCAATGATAGAGCTGAGCAATTTCAGAATGAGCAATTAGAAAAATGAGAAATGAATTGACTAAACTGAGCAATCTTTGAGATGAGCAATGACGAAAAAATGAGCAATCCTAACTTACCGCATAGATTTCCGGATAATACGCTCCGAATCCCTCAAAACCCGTTTTCAGGCCATAGAGCATCCAGAAAACAGTCACGAAGGACTTCACCATTCCCTCCGGAACTTGCAGCCACGTTTCCATCTCATCCCAATAGTACAGTAAGATTCGTTGAATCGCGAAAAACGACCACAGCAAGTTCACATACTCATCCACCGCCGACGTGATCATATTGAGCACTCCAATACAGTACGCTCGATGCGGGCAACTTGGCCATAAAGAGTATCCTATGATAATAAGACCCAAAACCCAAACGATCAGAAGACCGACCAATGATTGGCATTTGGTGATAAAAAGAGTTAGGCTAGTTTTGCGGTCCTTTGGATTCTTCTCGGCATAGGTGAAAGTGTATAAAAACGTGAAGCCATGGACCACACAGTACCAAAAACGACGGAAATTCTCGGGGTCAGAGGTGAGACCCAAGTTGGACAGCGACACGAAGCCTTGCTCCATTTTGAAGCGTGAAGTCTCCAAAAAGAAAATCGAGTAAAAGATTTCGAAATTTTGAGCCAAAAGCAAGTCAGCTGCTCCAAATGGAAATGAGAAATGCTCAAGCGCCTTGAGTCTAGTTTTATATGTATATATGCACACGACAAACATGTAATCTCGTTTTGGGTGAATGATGTCAATAGATTTTGTTTTTCAGGTGAATGAACTTTTTTTCGAATTTCTTTGAAAATCTAACATCTGACATCGGGAAATCTTTGGAAGAGTGCAGGGGACGAAAATTCGGTTTTGAAAATTTTTGAAGCATAGATCGATTTTGGAAAATTTAGAAGAAAAAAGTTTCGATTTCGAAAATTTTGAAGAAAAATTTTTTCGATTTTCGGAAAAATTTTGAAAAAAAAATTTAGATTTCGGAAATTTTCGAAAAAAAAATTTCGATTTTTGAAAATTTTGAAAAAAATTTCGATTTTGAAAAAAAAAAATTTGCAAAAAAAATACATTTAGATTTCGGAAATTTTCGAAAAAAAATTTTTAGACCTGTTTTGAAAAAAAAATTTCGATTTTAGAAAGCTAAAATCGAAAAAAATTTCGATTTTAGAAAGCTTCGAAAAAATATTTTCGATTAAAAAAAAAAGTTTTCGAATTCCGGAAATCGAAGGTTACCAGAAACGGCTTTGATGTTTTTCCCGGATTGTTCATGCTAAAACCATGCTTCTCATAGATTGCTCATGCTAAAACCATACTTCTCGTGGATTGCTCATCTCTAAATTGCTCAGGTCTCAAGACCTGGAAAAGGCACTTCCTTTGCTCATCTGAAAATTGCCCAATGTTCAGGAAAACTTTTCGAAAAAAATTTTTCCGAAATTCTGAAGAAAAATTCGATATCGCAAAATCGAAAGATGCCGCTTATCCAATAACATCTGCTTATGCTTCTCGTGGATTGCTCATCTCTAAATTGCTCAGTTTTGCAATGTACTTTATTTGAAATCAAAATTTTTGCCATTTCAGTTATCAAAAGACATGACACCAAACATAAAATCACAATCCACATTGACCACAGTGAAGAACTTCAAGTCGAAGGAGTACGGTAGTTTCGGTTTCGTGGAAAGATCCAGAAGAATCTGTGATGAGTTGTTGGGGGGTCCGGAGACGATGTAGGCCTCGCAGGTTTGCTGAAAATTGGAAAATTTTAAAGAATTTTCAATCGAAAAAAAGCGTACACTATTAATTTGAAGATCCGTCAAGATGATTCCGGTGGATTCAAAGTTGACGACTTCGACGGCTTCTGTGAAGCCAACGAAGAAACTTTTGAGACTCGTCTTGTTGGTAATGACAGGGCGGGTGGCTAGCGAGAAGACCGCTTTGAACTGAAACCGAGAATTTAGAATCCTTAAAGCTTCTTTAACGTCATCTTTAGCAGGTGGAAATTCTCCAAGATTCTTTATGATCCGCGAGGATCCTCTACGACCCTTCAAGATAGTTCCTAAACCATCAGAATCCTGCAGAATCCTCGAGAATCCCCAAAACCTCACCGGCTCCGTCTCCCACACTGGATTGAAGACGAACCCAACGAATCCATCGTGAAACGAGACTACAGTAATCGCGTTGGATTTTGTGGTGAACGCTGAATAGTCAACACTTGCCAACCGATAGACCTGAATCTGATTCTCGAAAGTTCCATCGATCACGAAACAGTCGTAACAGTCGACAACCTCGCCCTCCTTGTTAGCCACTGACATTTGGATCTGAAAAAAAAATTCTGCTTGTCTACAGTAATCTACAGTAATCCCAAACCGGCTGATCAGTTGTAAAAGTCACGGAACTGAACGGACTCTTTCCATCTCTCGTGCTATTCATATCGAAATAGTTCATGTCTCCTCCAGTCTTCAATGGACTGGTGGTCCCTATATTGGCGTTACCGTAGGATACAGTAATCAGAAATTTCGATTCCATATAGACACTTTTCGTAATCACTTGGATGCTCATCATGGCTCCAGGGATCACTAGGTACTCGGAGAGCCCTTGGCCAGTTCGGCTGAAAAAAAAAATTCGGAGTGTCCAGATGCCCACTACTAACCTATTCATAATGGTCCTATAACCGGTCTGATCGATGACAGTAATCTGATCATTCACCCCTTTCAGCCCATTATAAAGGGTTACATTGGCGTACAGCCCGGATGTCGAGTTCACGGGTACCGTAATCAGATAGATGCAGTTGAAATTGGCGGGAATCGTCTGAGGGGTACTGTAGTTTGCAGGGAGGTGGACAGTGTTGCCGGCGAAGATTTGAGAGTCAGGGATTTGGGTGCAGTCTGGAAAATTGAGTTTGTGGACATTTGGGTAAGCCTGAGGATATTTGGGATAACCTGAGGGCATTTGGGTTAACCAGAGGACATTTGGGTGAACCTGAGGACATTTGGGTAAACCTGAGAACATTTGGGTGAGCCTGATGACATTTGGGTAAACCTGAAGACATTTGAGTTAACCTGAGGACATTTGGATGAGCCTGATGACATTTGGGTAAACCTGAGAACATCCGGGTGAGCCTGATGACATTTGGGTGAACCTGAGAACATTTGGGTAAACCAAAAATTCCAGAATGTTTCAGAATTCTTCGAAAACTCACTCAAAGACGCTCTCGCTCCTTCAATCGTCACGGAAATCAAGAGGAGAATTTGGAAATTTCGCAACATTTTTTTCGGATGATCTATGTATTCAAAAGAGCACGTATTTTATATACAAACTTTTTGGACACACCCATGGCATGGAAAAACGAAAAGTGATGATAATTTTCTGTTTGCTGTCGTCCAATTGTTCGTGACTGTCAGAAACTAGAGTCTGTATTCCGAAAAAAAGAGGACTGAAAAAAGTGACGAGGAGCAAAATATCAACGTTTTGTGTGTATTTTGGTCTTGGTGAGATGATAGGATGGTGATAAGAAACTACGGTTTTCTTAATGAAAAATGATGAAAATTGACACTAAGCTCCGCCTACAAATGAGACGGTTTTTTTGGATCCATTTTTTTGGGGATTCTGGGATTCTTGGATTCTTGGATTCTTGGATTCTTGGATGTTTGGATTCTTGGATTCTTGGTTATAGCATTGCTCATTTTAAAATTGCTCAGGTTCATATCCATAAAAATCTTTACAAACCAGACTCCAATTCGTCTTCAGATTGGCACTTTGCACCTGCCACTTTTTCGTCTCCGTCTCTCCGCTCTAGTTTCCTTTTTCCCTCAGCTTCTCGTACTGCTGAATCCCCTTCAAAATGAGACTTCAAATTCCAACCCCTGGAAATCTCACCTTCCTAGACGATCCCATCTTTGACCGTGTCAATCTACCGTATCAATTTTTGATCGCTGCGTCAATTGGATGGTTTTTGTACCCTGCTGCTATGATTCGTATTCATGAAAGGGACAAGGAGACCTCTCTTCTAGAAGTACTAATACATCTCAAATTTTCATGGAGTTTTTCTGTTCTTTCCGGCTCGTTTTTTCTAGCCCTTTCGATTTTCCTCTATTTCCAGCTGGTTTCTGAGCCTGTGACGATGATTTTGATCCAAATTTTGCTCACTTTTTTCTCGACTTTCTCCGAGTTTTATTACTTTTCCTGGGTGTTCTTAGCTATTCAACGAAACATTTTTTATTATAATCTCAGCTTTTTCGAAAAATTCCTAAACTTTCCGAGTACCCTTCTCGTTGCATGGCTAGTCAGGCTTTGGTTCGTTTTGGAGGTAGTTTTGAAGTTTTTTGGCGACCTATTTCCTATTGTTTATTCGGTGAGAATTTGGCGGGAAAATTTGAAATTTTGTTTTTCATTTCAGGTCCTCTACCTATCCCTGAACATTCTGGCTCTCCTTATAACAATTTCAAATTTCGCGCCAGTTTTCAAAAAACCGCTGGAAAAAGATGGATTTCCGATGGTGCGGCTTCTGGTGGCATTTGATTGTCTAAAATTGGTCAGTTTTATTTCGAAAATCAAATTTTCCCGCCAAAACTTTTCAAAATTTCATTTTCAGATCTACATCCCCTTATCCTTCGCCTTCCTAAAGGAGAGTTACTCTCTTTTCCAAATTGTTCTGTGTTTGAAAAAACTGGACTATATCATTCCACCATTCCTGTTTTGCTGGCCAATATTTAAGCCAAGAAATCGAGTTGGAGACGCTGAAAATCCAACGGCAATCAGTTTGGCGGCAACTTGAAATTTTTCGACAAAAAAAACAATTCGAAAAAAAATTTTTTTTTGGTCTCGTGCCGAATTGTTATTGTTCATTGTTGCCAACATTCATTTTAATCAAAAATTTCAGCACTTCAATTATTATAAGACATGACTCCAAACAAGAATGAGCAATTCACATTGACCACAGTGAAGTACTTCAGATCGAAGGAGTACGGTATCTTCGGTTTCGTGGAAAGATCCAGAAGAACTTGGGATGAGTTGTTGGGGGGTCCGGAGACGATGTAGGCCTCGCAGGTGGGCTGAAAACTGGGAGATTTCTCAATCATTTTCGATCCACTTACACTGTAGATATCCAAGTCAGTCAATATGATTCCCATCGAGTCAAAGTTCACCACTTCGACGGCATCTTTGTAGCCGACATAGAATGTTTTCAAGCTTTCCTGAATAGGTGCATAAGGTTTCGTGGCAATGGAGTTGAACGCGCCGCCTTTGAACTGAAAGTTTTTCATGATCAGAGTTCATGAGAGAAAAAACTGACCTGGTTTGTCTCCGAGACTGGATTCAAGACGAGCCCAACAAATCCGTCGTCAAATGAAACGATAGTTATCGCGTTGGATGTTGTGGTGAATGTTTGGAAAAACACATCTGTCAGCAGTTTGACTTGAGTCTGATTCTCGAAAGTTCCATCGATCACAAAACAGTCGTAACAGCCGTCGAAAGGGTCCCTGCCTTCATGGACAGCCATTGACAAGTGAATCTGGAAAACTTATGCTTGTCTACAGTAATCTACAGTAATTCCAAACCGGCTGATCACTTGTAAAAGTCCCGGAACTGAACCTGCTCTTTCCATCTCTCGTGGTAGCCATATCGAAATAGTTCATGTCTCCTCCGGTCTTCAATGGACTAGTGGTGCCGATATTTGCGTTACTGTAGGATACAGTAATCAGAAATTTCGATTCCATGTAGACACTTTTCGTTATCACTTGGATGCTCATCTGGGCTCCCGGGATCACTAGGTACCTGTATGGGGTCCCTCCAAGACCAGTTCGGCTGAAAAATGGTCTCTGTCTGAAATTCCAGATTTCCACCTCTCAAAGCCACTCACTTATTCATAATAGTCTTATAACCAGTCTGGTCGATGACAGTAATCTGATCATTCACCCCTTTCAGCCCATTATAAAGGGTCACATTGGCGTACACCCCGGATGTCGAGTTCACGGGTACGGTAATCCGATAGATGCAGTTGAAATTGGCGGGAATCGTCTGAGGGGTACTGTAGTTTCCGGGGAGGTGGACAGTGTTGCCGGCGAAGATTTGAGAGTCAGGGATTTGAGTGCAGTCTGGAAAATTTGAGGATGAATTTCAGGGCATCCGGGTGCACCTCGAGACATCCCAGTAAGCCTGAGGACACTTGGATAAACCTAAGCGCGTTCGGACAGACCTGAGGACATTTGGATAGACCTGAGGACATTTGAGTAAACCTGAGGACATCTTGGTAAACCTGAGGACATTTGGGTTAACCTGAGGACATCTGGGTGAACCACAAGTTTCAAGAATAGAGAGACTCACCCAGCGCTGCTGTTCCGCCAATCGAAACCAGAATCAAGATGAAAATTTCCAATTTTCGACACATTTTGATATGAGACGTTCTTCAAGGTGGAGAGCGCTCCTTTTATATGCACACTTTTTGGCTTTCAACGACCACACCCATGGATTATAGAGGGGTTTAAGAAAAGTTGATAATACTCGAGGTTTATCGGTGTAGACTGGCTCATTTTGTGAGCATAGAAATGAAACGATAAGAAACTTTCCTAGAGTGCAAATCAATCGAAAATGGAAGTGTTGGATTCTTGGATTCAAACTCTTCCGTCCGGATTCTGAGCAATCGGCCGAACTTTTTCTGCTCCTCCCCAAAATTTCCATTTTGTCTTGATACAGAGAAAGTAGAGTATCTGGATGATCATCGGAAGGGTTGCCGCATCGGCAAGTTTGCAGTCTTCCAGAAAAGTGTCCATGTTTTTTGATCTACCATGAAAATAGAGCCAGGGGATGTAGATCTGCAAAGTGTAGTCAGTTTTTAGGGTTTTGAAGGCTTCAGAAAGATTCTGAAGGATTCCGGAGGCTTTTGAACATATCTTATGGGTTTTCAAGGATTCTGGAGGCTCCAGAAAGCTTCAGAAGGCTTCAGAATGATTCAGAAAGCTTCTGGAGGCTTTTGAAGGATTCTGGAAAACTCTGAAGAAGTCTGATAGATTTTGAAGAATTCGAAAGGATGCAGAAGGCTTCCGTTGGATTTTGAAGATTTCTAAGATTTTAAAAACGTACCATTTTCAGAATCACCACCAGAATCATTTGACACAAAATATACTCCTCGTGAGCATTTTCGATTCTATTCACATTTTCCGTAGACGTTTTCTTGCAAACTATGATAGGAACGGATAATAAGAGAACCAGCATCAGAATTGCGTTGAGGCTGCAGTAGGAAATCTGAAATCCGAAAATTGAAATTTAGGGTGACTCTGACGAGAGTTTACCATGGAAAAATGATAGCGAAACGAGAGATAGACTTCAACGCTGAAAATCGCATAGACTCCGAGTACGGTAACCTTGATTCGGGTTACTGTAATTTTCAGAAATTTGGAGATTCTGGAGCTCGAAGAGAATCGGATCCAGAATCTTCTCAGGCTAATAAGAGCCAATAGAAAATGATAGCTTTTGATGAAAATTTGAACCAGCAAACTCAAGAGGAAGAAGAATGTGTAGGCCATCAAAAAAATCATGGTGAATATCCAAGTTGGAAAAATATAAGGCGCCATCAAGATCACAAAGACTATCTGAAATTTCAGAACGAATCGATAGGAGTAGATCAAAAAAGTGAACATTTTGGATTTGTGGTCTCGTTTTCGGTTTCGACGAAATGCGAATAGGTAGATGGGTAAGATGAGCAGGTTGAGGATACTGTAGATGTAGGTGAGCTCCAGAGGAGGGTATAGGAAGATGGCCTTGTGGAAGTCAGTTGAGTTGCTATCCGACATTTTCAGGAAAACTGAATAAAAGTTGATTAGTGTTCATGTCCTGTTTTTTCCCGTCTTCAGCTGCTCAGTTTTTGATGTTTTATATTGTGTTCTTTGATTCGTTAAATCTGGCTTGTGGGCGGAGCTTAGAAGTCAGATGTTTGGATTCTGAGACTTTGAGATTTTGAGATTCTGACGGATTCTGAATTTTCGGAATTCGAAGCTTCTGAAGTTTTGAAATTTTGATGGATTCTGAGATTCTGATGGATTTTGAGATTTTGAGATTTTGAGATTTTGAGATTTTGAGATTTTGAGATTCTGCGATTCTGATGGATTCTGAGATTCTGAGATTTTGAGACTCTGATAGATTCTGAGATTCCGAGATGCGGAGATTCTAAGATTCTGAGAGTTTGAGATTCTGATGAATGCTGAGATTTTGAGATTCTGAGATTCTGAGATTCTGAGATTCTGAGATTCTGAGATTCTGAGATTCTGAGATTCTGAGATTCTGAGATTATGAGACTCTGGATTTCTGAAATTCTGAAATCCTGAGATTCTGAGATTCTGAGACTCTGAGATTCTGAGATTCTGAGATTCTGAGATTCTGAGATTCTGAGATTCTGAGATTCTGAGATTCTGAGATTTTGAGATTTTGAGATTCTGAGATTCTGAGATTTTGAGAAATTCTGATGAACTCTTAGATTCTGATGGATTCTGAGATTTTGATGAACTCGGAGATTCTGATAGATTCTCAGAATTTGAAATTCTGCGATTCTAAGATTTTGAGATTCTTCGAGATGTGTGCCGCAACATTGCAAAAGGGGCGGAGCCTAGGCGGCATGTGCGGAGTGTCATGACACTTCAGTTTGCCGAGAGCAAGATTCTTATCACCGAGAAGTTATGCTCATGAAGTGGAGATGCTCAACCCCCCCCCCCCCC
>LR545682.1:24110-41717 GCA_900536305.3 Caenorhabditis sp. 40 LS-2015 | reverse complement strand
ACCCCCCCCCCCCCCCCCCCCCCACGATAAGCCTAAGACTTATGAACTCTTCCCACCTTTAAGCCATGGGTGTGGTCGTGGTAATTGTGCGCCTAATAAAGTTGATAGGTTTTTATCGAAAACAAAATCAAGTTCTCAATGTTCCGACATGACTCCGAACGAAAAATAACAATCCACATTGATCACAGTAAAATACTTCAAGTCGAAGGTATACGGTAGTTTTGGTTTTGTGGAAAAATCCAGAAGAACTTGGGATGCGTTGTTGGGGGGTCCGGAGACGATGTAGGCTTCGCAGGTGCCCTGAAAACTTGGAGATTTCTGGAGCAATTTCGAACCACTTACACTAACGATCTGCAAGTCAGTCAATATGATTCCCGTCGAGTCAAAGTTCACCACTTCGACAGCTTCCGTGAATCCAGGAAAGAAAGTTTTCATAGTTCGACCTTCGGAAAACATTGGGTTAGTTGCCATACAATCAACATCGGTGAACTAAACCTCAGCAGTTTTTCACGGAGCTCTCCAAAAACTCACCTGCTCCGACTCCGAAACCGGATTCAACACAAACCCAAGAAACCCGTCGTAAAACGACACGACAGTAATAGCATTGGACCTTGTCACTAATCTTCCTTCCTTCTTAAAAAATACATCCCCGATTCTATAGACCTGAGTCTGATTCTCGAACGTTCCATCGACCACCACACAGTCATAGCAATCATCCAAAACCTGAGAACTCTTGGTAGCGAGTGTCATAAAGATCTGAAAATGTTCCGACAATTTTCACCAACCTCTACAGTAATCCCGAACAAACCTGCTGATCACTTGTAAAAGTCACGGAACTAAACAAGTTCACCCCATCTCTCGTGGTGTCCATATCGAAATAGTTCATGTCTCCTCCGGTCTTCAATGGACTAGTCTTCCCTATATTGGCGTTACCGTAGGATACAGTAATGAGAAATTTCGATTCCATATAGACACTTTTAGTGATCACTTGGATTCTCATCTGGGCTCCCGGGATCACTAGGTACCTGTATGGGGTTCCTCCAAGACCAGTTCGGCTGAAAAAACGGTATCGAGGAGTCTGTAAACCCAGATTTCCACCCATGAGAACTCACTTGTTCATAATGACCTTATAACCGGTTTGATCGACGACCTCAATCCGATCATTGACCCCTCGTATTCCATTATAGAGTGTCACACGGGCAAGCAAGCCATAACTGGAGTTCCCGGGTACCCTGATCCGATAGAGGCAGTTGAAATTGGCGGGAGCCGTCTGTGGGGTACTATAGTTTGCGGGGAGGTGGACAGTGTTGCCAGCGAATATTTGAGAGTCAGGGATTTGGGTGCAGTCTGAAAACGGAAAACGGGAAACGTATTGTGTTGCTGTCAAAAATCTCACCTAAGGAAAGTGCAGAATGTAGAAGAATGAATAATAGGCACAGTCGGAGCATGATGTTTTTTTTCCAGTTGTGAAAAAATGGAAAAAAAGCCTATGACAAAAAACTTATATAATATGGCTTGAGGGGGCGGAGCTTAGCGGGGACCCATGGGTGTGGTCGTGTAGTATTAGCAAATTTGTGTGATAAGGTTTTTTTCAAAATTGTGAAGGTTTTCTTCCTCAATTTTCACTGATAAGGGTCATCCGATGACTGCTACACAGTACGCGATAGCGGAATTTCGGAGCATCGTTGCGTTTTGGAAAACTGTCTAGCTCGAATAGAAAACCTCGTGGGTCAACCTCACCATTTTTTCAATAGGTCTACTCGACTTTTAGTCGACCATTGACTAAGTCAACTGAGGAAGGGTCTAATCATCAATAACAATTACACTTCTCAGTTTCATTATAATCTCTTCAAAGAATACGAAAAGTCACATTGATCTCCGACAATCGTGAAGTATTGCAGGTTGAATGTCTGTGGCATCGGTGGATTCTTGGAGAGGTCCAGAAGCACTCGCGATGAGTTGTTAGGGGGTCCAGACATGACTTGAGCGTTGCAGGGCGTCTGAAATATTTTTGGTTTGGTTTTAAAAACTTCGAGTAAGGATTACCGTAGGGAAATTCAAGTTGTCAATGGTGATCCCCTTCCATTGTGAGTCGAACACCGCGAACTCCATCGCCTCGGCGACCTGGCCATTCATGTAAAACGTCTTGGAGTTATACTTGACCTCGGTGGCCAGGAGCTCATCGAACTGAAAACGTTGCTCAGGTTTTCCTCAGCTCAAAAATTGCTCACCGGTTTTGCGTCAGAGGCCAAGTTGAACACAAAAGGAACATCAGGCTGTCCGAATGCAACAATGGTCATGAAATTGGTGCTGGTTACTGTGGCGACTTCGGCAACATGGTCTAGGCGGAATATTTGAGACTGGTTTGTGATCGGTCCGTCGATGAAGAAAAGGCTGGACACGTAGTTTTTGACTTTGGAGTAGTCGGTGGCGAGAAGGATGAGGATCTGGAGAGAGAGGTTAGACAGACACTCAGACAAACGCAATCATACCGGTTCGCTTGCAGAGTAGGTCAAAGTAACGGGACCGTTATCGCCGGCATGCATGGATATCGTATTAAAGATGTTCATGTTTCCTCCTGTCTGCATGGGTACAGTAGGCCCGATACTGGCGGCCCAATAGCTTACAGTAATCGAAAACATGGAGTTCATGAGCACACTCTTGGTGACGACTTGAATCGTCATCTGGGCGCCTGGGATGATGTCATAGTGGGAACTCGAATAGTCTCTGCTGGAAAAGAGGTTTTGATCTACCAAATGTGATCTACCCACTACACTTTTGGACGCACCTGGTTATCGTTTCGCGAAGACCTGTCATGTCGGTGACGACAATGTAGTCGTTGACCCCCTTGAGCCCGTTCGAGAGGTCCACACTGGCATAGTATCCTGAGGTCAAGGTTGTCGGCGCTTTGATCTACAAATTTTTTTGGCGCGAAAACTTTTTTGTGACCTACCGTATAAGTGCAGTTCCAACTGGCGGGAATTGGTTGCAACGAGCCATCGGGTCCTGGGAGGAAGAAATAGGCGCCTTGCTTGATTTGAGAGTCCGGGATTTGGGTGCAGTCTGAAATGGAAATTCGATGAATTCAGAAGACGTAAGAATATTCTAAATCTTACTCAATGCCAGTGCACAATGTAGAAGAAGAGAGAATAGCAAGAATCGGAGCATGAACATTTTTTGTCGAGAGCAAAAAAACCGAGAAGAAAATGATAACGTTGACAGTTTGAAACACCTTTTTATAAGCCTGGGCTTAAAATTTTATCAGTGGAAAAAATCGGAAATCGTGGAAAATATCATCGTTTCGGAGTCGGAGCATGATGTTTTTTGTTCCAGTTGTGAAAAAATGGACTTCAATAACTGAACTTCAAAATGGGGCGGAGCTTAGCGGGGACCCATGGGTGTGGTCGTGTATCATTAGCAAGTTTGTGATAAGAGGAAATTTAAATTTTTTTTCGCTGGAAATTGTGAAGGTTTTCCTCCTCAATTCCCACTGATAAGGGTGCACATAAATAACCTGCATAGAGTCGTCATTTTCTGTATCAATTTTTTTTTGCTTCTCAAAAAAAAATTTCGGTGGAAAAAAAAGTATATCATATGATGACTGAAATGAAGTACAGTAATCCGAAAATCAAATCCAAAAGATTCTCGAAAAGAAATTTTCAGCGCCTAATTGGAAACTTGAATATAATGATTGAAATATAACTTTCACTACATTCTGTGTCCAGATGACAGTGTGTTTAATGAAGTCATTTTTTTGACTTTCTATTCTTATCGAAACCTTATCATCTCCAACTTCACAAATCGCTCGTCACTTTTTCATCTCCGGAGCCACCCACAAAAAATGTATAAAAGAGCACGAAAGACATTAGAAGAGTGACCAAATGTGCTCTCTCCGGGTTTTCTTGCTGCTATTAGCAATTTTCGGAGGATCTCAAGCACTGGGTGAGTGTATTTTTGTGTGTGTTGATATGTTTGGATGACTAGATGTCCTCAGGTGTATCTAAATGTCCTTAGGTTTATCCAAATGTCTTCAGGTTTGTAGAGATGTCCATAGGTTCATCCGAACGTTCTTAGGTATGTTGGATGTGTCTAGATTTATCGGGACGTTCTGAGGTCTATCCGAATGCCCTCAGGTTTATCCGAAAGACTTCAGACATGTCAGGATGTTCTCAGGCTGTTCCGGAGGTCCTCAGCTCTGCCCGAACGCACTTAGGTTCATCCAAATGACCTTAGGTACTCCCGGATGCCCTGAGGTCTCTCCGGATGTATTTGGTTTATCCGGATGTTCTCCGTTATGTCCGGATGATTATAGACAACCCGGATATTCTCAGGTTTATCCGGATGTCCTCAGGTTTATCCGAATGTCCTCAGGTCTCTCTGAACGCTCTTAGGTTCATTCCTATGTCCTCAGGTTTACCCAGATATCCTCAGGTCTTTCCAAATGTCTTCAGGTTCTTTCGGACGCTCACAAACTCAACTTTTTAGACTGCACCCAAATCTCGAGCTCTCAAGTTTCCGCGGGCAACACTGTCTATCTGCCGGGACCCACTGGGACTCCTCAAACTCTTCCCGCCAATTTCAACTGCATCTATCGAATCACTGTGCCTGCTGGAGATGAATCGGGGCTCTATGCTAATGTTACTGTACTGAATCTGATGAAAGGTGCAAACGATTTTATATTGGTTCGGGATATCACTGGGATGGATACCACGTTAACTAGGTGGGTACTTTTTGTAGGTCAAAGTTTCCAACAACAAAAAAAAAACGTTTCAGTAGACGTGGAAACGGCACCAACCTCTATTATGTGATTCCTGGAGCCGTGATGACTATTCAAGTGACCACTAAAAGTGTGCTCATGAATTCGCAATTTTTGATTACCGTATCCTACGGTACCGCACTGTACGGACCGGTTAAGGCAATGAAGACTGGCGGAGAGATGAACTTTTTGGACATGTCGACGCTTAGAGATGGACAGAGTGCATTCAGTTCGGTGACCTATTTGGGGATGGAAGAGGTACAGTAATCTGAATCCACAGTAATCGAAACTTCTCAAAATCCCTTCAGATCTTCATCACCACCGCGTTGAACTATCGCTGGAAGATATGCGTCTATTGCTATGTGATCGATGGGGATTTCGTGGAGCAGGGGGGAGTCTACGAACTGTCTAAGGCCTCTTACTCGGGATTCACAACCACTGGCAGTCGGATTACTGTAGTGTCGTTTGAAGATGGAGATGTTGGGCTGGTACTGAACACGAAGAGCGAGTTTCAGCAGGTAGGCGGGGTTTTGGGGTTTTGGATTATGGGATTCTGGGATTCTCGGATTCTTGGATTCTTGGATTCTTGGATTCTTGGATTCTTCAATTTCTCGGATTCTCGGATTCTTGGATTCTAGGATTCTGGGATTCCGGAATTCTCGGAATTCTCGGATTCTGGGATTCTCGGATTCTGGAATTCTGGGATTCTCGGATTCTCGGATTCTGGGATTCTCGGATTCTCGGATTCTCGAATTCTTGGATTCTGGAATTCTGGAATTCTCGAATTCTTGGATTCTGGAATTCTGGAATTCTCGGATTCTTCGGATTTTTGGATTCTAAGGATTCTTGGGTTCTGATGTTCAGGGATTCTGAAATTCTGAGGATTCTCGGATTCTCTGATTCTGGGATTCTACGGATTCTGTGATTCTCGGATTCTCGGATTCTCGGATTCTCGGATTCTCGGATTCTCGGATTCTCGGATTCTCGGATTCTCGGATTCTCGGATTCTCGGATTCTTCGGATTCTCGGATTCCGGGATTCTGGGATTCTGGGATTCTGGGATTCTGTGGATTCTGGGATTCTGGGATTCTGGGATTCTGAGGATTCTGAGGATTCTGGGATTCTGGGATTCTGGGATTCTGAGGATTCTGCGATTTTTCAGATTCTTCAGATCCTTTAGACACTCAGATTTTCAGTTCAACATTCTGGCGGCAATGGCAGTCACCGCCTACCTTCCGGACTATGGTGAGATGCAGTATGATCGTGAAGCTGCTGAAATCGTCAATTTCAACTCGACAGGGATCATCATCAAGGATGTGAACATTCAAAGTGTGAGTGACAGTAACCCTCCAACCTACAGTAACCTTTCAGAACCACTGCAACGCGCGAATCGTCTCCGGACCGCCCAACAACTCATCCCAATTTCTTCTGGACATTGCCACGGGCACCTTCCCCCACTTCTTCGACCTACAGTACTTCACAATCATCAATGATAATTGCACGTTTGGTTTTGGAGTTGTGGCCGCCTAGAGCCTTTTGTTTGTCCAGATGAAACACTTGTACTTTCTAGTCTGACCTAAAAAGTCTAGTTTCTGGTTTGTATTCCAATAAAATCATATCAGTTCTCGTCACTTTTGCACGTTTTCACTTCTTATCTTCCACAGAAAGAGCACATCGATCAGTCGTCATTTTTCGTGCATCCTTCGTGAAGTATAAAAGAGCAAGGGAGAAGTCGAGAAATTTCGAATTGGAAAATGTTATTTTTTGTCCTATCATTGTTATTACTCTCGTTCAAGGCCGTCCGCTCGCTGGGTCAGTTGTTTTACCCTCAGGTTTACCCAGATGTCTTCAGGTTCTTTCAAATGTCCTTAGGTTTATCCGGGTGGTCTCAGGTCAGTCCGGATGCCCCCAGGTTCACCCAACTGTCCTGAGGTTTATTCGAATGTCCTCAGGTTTACCCAAATGTCTTCAAGTTGAGCCAACTGTCCTTATGTTTATCCGAACGTCCTCAGGTTTGTCCGGAAGTCCTCAGGTTTATCCCAACGTCCTCAAGTTTATCCGGCTATCCACCAACTCAAAATTTTCAGACTGCACCCAAATCCAGGACTCGCAGATTTGGGCAGGCAACAAGATATGCCTTCCGGGACCCTCTTGTAGTCCTCAGGTTCTTCCCGCCAACTTCAATTGTCGATATTTGATTACTGTACCGACGACAGACGTCTCGGGGTTATACGCAAATGTGACAGTGTTCAACGGGATGAAAGGGGTCAATGATTTCATTCGGGTGCAAGATGTGACATATACGGATCATGTTTTGAATAGGTAGTAGCACTTGTGGACAACCCATTTTTCACCCTTCTTCCAGCCGCCAGGGCAACAGTACCAACCTCTATTATGTGATCCCTGGAGCCGATATTCGTGTCGAAGTGAACACTAAAAGTGTGCTCATGAATTCGCAGTTTGGGATTATTGTATCCTACGGTAGCGCTCAAATAGGACCGGTTTATCAGATGAAGACTGGAGGGGAGATGAACTTTTTCGATATGGCCACGACTAGAGATGGACAAGGTGCATTCACCTCGGTGACTTTTTACACGGACGAGGTGGATGAGGATGATGATGGGGTGGGTGTCTGTGGTACCCTCTCACTAGGGAATAACCTGAGTAATGTTTGGAGTTACAAAACGTGTTATATATCATTGGCCATATCGAAAGCCAAAAACATTTGCAATCGATTGATATGTTTTGTTTCTGCAACGGACACCGCATTCTCGAGAAACTTGAATTTGAAGAAAACCATTGATTTTCACTGAGCACACAAATTTCACTCCGAATAAACTGGGTTTCAGCACTTCAGATGGAATTTTCTCGAGAATGCGGCGTCCGTTGTAAAAACAAAACATATCAATCGATTGCAAATTTTCTTGGCTGTCTAATGATATTTAACAGGTTTTGTAACTCCCAACATTACTCAGGTTATTCCCTATTGAAAAAGTACAGCATCTATACAGATCACGTTCACCATAGTAGCCAACAACCTCTACCCGGATGGATGCTCCACTTGCTATATTATCGGCGGAAATTTGACCTACCCGTGGGAAATTAACGCGTGGGCGCGGATCGCTGAATTCGGGGGATTCTCGTCTGGGCGGAACATGCTTACTGTAGTCTCGTTTCAAGATGGCTATGCTGGATTTGTACTCAATTCGCCGAGCGAGGCTAAGCCGGTAGATCAAAAGTTTTTTTTTAATCTCGAATGATTTTTTTGAAGTTCCGAATTATCAGTGCCCTCGCCGCCACTACAAACTACACATACTCCAATATGAAAGGCTACTCTGGACGTTCTGACGCAGTGGAGGTCGTCAATTTTCAGTCGAAAGGAATTGTATTTGATTATTTGGCCATGTGGAGTGTAAGAATACAATTAGCTACAGTACCCCTCATTTTGAGACTTTCAGGACCACAAGGATTGCTCAGCTTATGTGGAATCTGGACCGCCGAATAACTCATCGCAGGTTCTATTGGACCTCTTCAAATGGTCCAAACCGGTCTACTTTGATCTACAGTACTTCACAATCATCAATAACAACTGCACTTTTGATTACGCTGTGAAATCTTATACACCTTGATTGCTCAATTTTTTGCGTTGCTCAGGTTTAATGAAATCTTTTTGTGGAAATGAAGAATCACATAGAATTCTCAACTCAGTCAAATTTCAAATTGCTCAGCGTCATCATTGCTCAGCTTCATTAGAATAAGAAAAACTGAGCAACTTAAGCGATGATGAAAAAAAGCTGAGCAATGCTATGATGAGCAATCGTTAAAGTGTGCAATTTGAAGACGATTAACATTAGAAAGAGCCAATTCTATGAGTCAAAAGTTTTGAAATTTTAACTTTTCTGTGTTTTAAGCCGCTTAGTGCGCCGAAGTTTTCCGATTTCCGATTTTTTTCGCACTGATAAAATTTTAAGCCCAGGCTCATAAAAGGGTGTTTCAAGCTGTCAAAGTTATCATTTTCGTCAAGGTTTTTTCTATCGAAAAAGTTTTTCCTCTCAACAAAAAATGGTCATGCTCCGATTCTGCCTATTCTCTCTTCTTCTACATTGTGCACTGTCATTGAGTAAGATTCAGAATATTCTGACGTCTTCTGAATTCCTCGAAGTTCCATTCCAGACTGCACCCAAATCCCGGACTCTCAAATCAAGCGAGGCGCCCATTTCTACCTGCCCGGACCCGATAGCCATTTGCAACCGGTTCCCGCCAATTGGAACTGCATTTATACGGTAGGTCACGAACGAAAATTTTCGCGTCAAAAAACCTTTTGTAGATCAAAGCGCCGACCACCTTGACCTCAGGATATATAGCCCGTGTGGACCTCTCGAACGGGCTCAAGGGGGTCAACGACTACATTGCCGTCACCGACATGACAGGTCTTCGCGAAACGCTAACCAGGTGGGTTCAAAAGTGTGGGTAGATCAAATTTGGTAGATCAAAAACTTTTTTTCCAGCCGAAGCTATTCGAGTCCCCACTATGACATTATCCCAGGCGCCCAGATGACGATTCAAGTGGTCACCAAGAGTGTACTCATGAACTCCAAGTTTTCGATTACTGTTAGCTATTGGGCAGCTACTATTGGTGGTACTGTCCCAATGAAGACAGGAGGAAACATGAACATTCTGAATACGGAATCCATGTATGCTGGTGACAACAGTCTAGCTTTGACCTACGCTGCAAGTGAACCGGTAAGATTGCGTTTGTCTGAGTGTCTGTCTAACCTCTCTCTCCAGATCCTCATCCTTCTCGCCACCGACTACTCCAAAGTCGACCACTACCTGGCCAGCCTTTTCTTCATCGACGGACCGCTCACAAACCAGTCTCAAATATTCCGCCTAGACCATGTCGCCGAAGTCGCCACAGTCACCAGCACCAATTTCTTGACTATTGTTGCATTCGGAGCGCCTGATGTCCCCTTTGTGTTAAACTTGGCCTCTGACGCGAAACCGGTGAGCAATTTTGAGCTGGGGGAAACCTGAGCAACGTTTTCAGTTCGATGAGCTCCTAGCCACCAAGATCGAGTACAACTCCAAGACGTTTTACATGAATGGTCAGGTCGCCGAGGCGATGGAATTCGCGGTTTTCGACTCGAGATGGAAGGGGATCATCATGGACAACTTGAAATTCACTACGGTAATCTTTGCCCGAAGTTTCTAAAACCAAACCATATTTCAGACGCCCTGCAACGCTCAGGTCATTTCTGGACCCCCTAACAACTCATCACGAGTGCTCCTGGACCTCTCCAAGAATCCACCGATGCCACAGACATTCAACCTGCAATACTTCACGATTGTCGGAGATCAATGTGACTTTTCGTATTCTTTGAAGAGATTATAATGAAACTGGTTATTGATGATTAGTGTTCCAGGTCGACCCTTTCTTGGTTGACTTTCGACTTAATGGTCGAGTAGACCTATCAAAAGAAATGGCGAGATCGATTCAGAGTCGATGAACTGAGGTCGACCCACGACTTTAGTCGACCCACGAGTTTAGTGTTGGCAGTTGTTCGAAAAACAACGATGCTCCGTGATTCCGCCGCACATACTGTTTACTAATCCATTTGAATCTACCTTCCCAAGAGGGCCATTACCCTATCTAATTGTCCCCTCTCCTCGCCCCCTAAAAATGTCTTAGATAGTTAAACTAATCCACCCAATCTGTGTCTGTTGCTCTCTCTCTCCCTCACTCTCTCCCCATTGTTTTCTCTGCGTCTCTCTACTTTGCCCACTCTTTCTCCCTCTCTCCCCCCATTTGACCTATTAATGAGTGCGACCAGATAGGCCAGATGGCCCCTCTGCGTTGCGTCATTTGGTCAGTTTTTTTCTTCTATTGGATTCCTCTAATCTTCCAATGGAAGATCATACTCTAATTTGAGAGTCAATTTTCCCAATTGTAGACCAGCAATTTAGATCAAAAATTTGCCTGAGACAAGGTGAAAAAAATTTTGATCTACTTTTGAAAATTTTGGAGGGAAAGGTAGGAAGTGTTTTTTCTTCGTGATTTTCTGTTCACTTCCAACGTTTTTTAGTGGATTTCTTTGGCAATTTTTGGTCAGATTTTTTGACCAGTTTTGACCAGATTTTTTCTAAAATTTTAGCCAAATTTTTGGTCAATTTTTGACGGGTTTTTCGTTGATTATTGGCCGGGTTTTTCGGCAATTTTCGATCAGGATTTTTGACTAGTTTGGACCAGATTTTTTCTCAAGTTTTAGCCAACTTTTTTGCCGATTTTTGGCCGGGTTCTTCGTCGATTTTTGGTCAGGTTTTTGACCAGATTTTTCTCAATTCTTAACCAAACTTTTTGACGATTTTCGATCTCATCTTTCCTTGACAGTTGGCTACATTTTGTCGTCAGATTTTGGCCAAAATTTTGTCAATTTTTTGCTATATTTTTTGTCAATTTTTGACCAAGTTCTTCATTGATTTTTGATCGGGGTTTTTACCAGATTTTTTCTCAATTCTTAGCCAAACTTTTTGCCAATTTTTGGTCAAATCTTCCCTTGACTTTTAACCAGATTTTCTTATCAGATTTTGTTTTATTTTTTGTTAATTTTCGATCAGATATCTCGTGAATTTTTTATGGAATTTCTCATGAATTTTCAGTCTGATTTCTCTTCAATTTTTGGTCAGATATTTCGACCATTTTTGGGTCAAAATTTTGTGATTTCCGTCAATTTTCTGATCAGATTTTTTTGTCGGTCCCTATCCAAATTTCACGTTTTTTTCAGTCAAAAATGTCATCGTCCTGGTCGACGTGCTCTTCCATCTCCTCCTCATCTCGAAGCTCCCCAGACCTCTCCACCAACTACCGTACCACCATCGACGGGCAGATCACCGCGTTCAAAATGTGGGGAGTGGATAATCGAGTCGAGATGGAGCAGCGATTCCCAGAACAAATGAAGCGTCCGGGCGGCATGCAAGCCAAGGTGAAGAGCTACTGGCGGTATCATGTGAGTCAGGAGGAGAAGGACTACTACTACGAGATGGAGGCGGAGATCAAGGCGGGCGGAGGTGTGGTTCAGAAGCCGTACCCGAAGATGGAGCCGATTCTGGAGACCTATGAGGCGCCGCCCGTTTTGGAGGCCGAAGAGCCGGTGCAAGAGTTCAACCCTCAAGGACACATCAAGCGACCGCTGAACGCGTTCATTCTGTGGGGACAGGTGGAGAGGAAGAGGATTCAGGAGAGATCGCCGAAGATGATGGCTCCCGAGATTGCGAGAAAGCTTGGCGAGGATTGGAAGAGGTTGTCGGACGGAGAGAAGAAGCCGTTCTTCGAGCAGGCCGAGAAGTTGAAGAAGCAGCATCAGAAGGTGAGGGTTTTTTGAAGTCTAGAAGATTTATTGGGTTCTTGGATTCTGGGGATTCTTGGATTCTTAGATTCTTGGATTCTGGAGAATTCTTGGATTCTAGGGATTCTTGGATTCTAGAATTCTAGGATTCTAGGGATTCTTGGATTTTTGGATTCTAGTGATTCTAGGGATTCTAGGGATTCTTGGATTCTTGGATTCTTGGATTCTTGGATTCTCGGATTCTTGGATTCTTGGATTCTAGGGATTCTAGGGATTCTTGGATTCTTGGATTCTTGGATTCTTGGATTCTCGGATTCTTGGATTCTTGGATTCTTGGATTCTAGGGATTCTTGGAATCTTGGATTCTTGGATTCTTGGATTCTTGAATTCTAGGGATTACAGGGATTCTAGGGATTCTTGGATTCTCGTAATTCTTGGATTCTTGGATTCTTGGATTTTGGAGATTCTAGGGATTCTGGGGATTCTTGGATTCTTGGGTTTCAGGGGTTCGTGGATTCTTGGATTCTTGAATTCTAGGGATTACAGGGATTCTAGGGATTCTTGGATTCTCGTAATTCTTGGATTCTTGGATTCTTGGATTTTGGAGATTCTAGGGATTCTGGGGATTCTTGGATTCTTGGGTTTCAGGGGTTCGTGGATTCTTGGATTCTTGAATTCTAGGATTCTTGGATTCTCTGGATTCTTGGATTCTTGGATTCTTGGATTCTTGGATTCTTGGGATTCTGTCTTGAGCTCTCAAACTTTGACCTAATCATCTCATTTTCCAGATGTACCCCGGCTACAAATTCCAACCGAAGAAGCTCATGACTCATCTGGAGTCGATGAACCGCCGTCGACAGGGAAGAAAATTCAATCCGATCTATACACCACCGCCTAGCGCCGTCGCCACGTCTTCTGAAGCCGTGAACACGTCTGAGCCCCCCTCGTCGATGACTCCGATTCTGGACGCGTTGCTTGCCCAGCCGCTGACGATGGTTCAGGAGCTGAATCCTCCACTCATTCAGATTCAAATTCAGAACCCGAATCCAGAACCAGAACCAGAGTATGAGTATCAGAATCAGAAGGAGAACTGGGACCCGTCGATCATCGAATACGAGCCGACTGGCCTGGCGACAATGGAACAACGATGTGATTTGCACCTGCTGCCGAGCAGATATCTGTGTCCCGAATCCGACGAGCAGCACTTTTCGATCTATGACAACATTCCGATGGCGTTGGGCTACGCCGACTTGCCCGTGTTTTACTAATGATGATTTGATTAATTTATTGGAATTTCGGAAAAATTTATTATTATATATCTATTACTATCGCTACTAGTTTGTTTTATATAACTCATAAAGATGAATCAATGATTGATCTTCGTTCAAATGATTCTGGAGGGGTTTTGAAGGATTCAGAAGGATCGTAGAGGAGTTTGAAGGCTTCTGGAGAAGTCTGAAAAGTTTTGAAGATGTTTGAAAGAGTTAGTCGAGGTCTGAAGGGGGTTGAAAGATTCTAGAAGGCTCCAGTGTCTTTTGAAAAGTCATAAAGGATTCAGAAGCCATCTGACGGGTTTTTGAAGATTCCAGAAAAGCCTGAATGATCATGGATGATTTGAAAGAGTTCTGGAGATTTCTTGGATTCTTGGATTCTTGGATTCTCGGATTCTCGGATTCTTTGGATTCTTTGGATTCTTGGATTCTTGGATTCTTGGATTCTTGGATTCTTGGATTCTTGGATTCTTGGATTCTTGGATTCTTGGATTCTTGGATTCTTGGATTCTTGGATTCCTTGGATTCTTGGATTCTTGAATTCTTGGATTTTTGGATTCTACGGATTCTTAGATTTTTGGATTCTACGGATTCTTAGATTCTTGGATTCTTGGATTCTTGGATTCTTGGATTCTTGGATTCTTGGATTCTTGGATTCGAACTATACACAAATTTTCAAGTTTTCACCTGCACATCTTACCCATTTTCACTTCTCAGAAACTTCCAAAATAGAAAATCAGCTGCAGCAAGTTTCAATTTTCCTTATATCCGTTTTTAGTTTTGCTCTGCTTTTAGTCATGTCCTCAAACTCATCTCTTTGGCCAGACTTCTCTATGGATTTCCCACCCGGCATTCTCAACGAGTACACTTTCTATCTGATTGCTACATGCTCAACTACCGTAACCTTCCCCTTCTACGTCTACATATTCCGTCAGAACCGCCAACGCGACAGTCGCACACCAATCTTCCAGGTCATCAATCACCTCTACAAAGTGCTCACCAGATTCTACCCATTCGTCTGCGTCTACGTCCCTCTTTCCTGCACATTTTACGTCGCTGTTTATGGGCTCTTCTTTCTTCCATTGCTTCTGTTACTCATCAAACTGTTGGAAATGTTCCATTACGTCAACCAACTCTTATTATCCTTTCTAGCGATTCAGAGATTCCTACTGTACTTTTATCCAAGCTCCGAGGAATACCTAAACTTTTCGGAGCTCGCAATGAGTCGAGTCGTCTGGTGTGTCTATGTGGTATTCTTATCCATCAATGGCTCGCAATATATTTTAGTCTTCACCAAATACTCGATTCTTGCGTCTATTCTAGACCCGGTGAGCCATTTTTTTTCCAATTTTTTGACCTAACAAGTTTTCAGCTCCCTTTCATCTTTGTGAACCTCTTGGTTCTCTCATCTGCCATCCTCTACATCCCAATTTTGATGAGCATTCGAAAATTCAACCATCTGGAGTCGGCTCAAGCGAACCATCCGCAACGATACGTGCTCTGGCAGTTGGTCGCGATGATAATAGGGAAAGTGGTGAGGGTTACGGTACCCAAAGGTTATAAAAGGTCCAACGACAGGTCTACATAGTTCCATTTGTCAGCACAATTCGAGCACCGGCCTACACATTGTCCAGTGTTTTGGCGACCCTAATTCACACAGTGGAACATGAGGCTTTTCTGATGCCTCTTATAACACAACTCGCCTATCTGTTTTGCAACCATCACAATTTGGTAGCGTTGGCTGGTGTCATCACACAGAAGGCCTCGTTGAGAAGGTTGTGCTGTCCATGTGCTCCTGGAGCAGAGGTTCAAGTGGAGGAGAGAGCCCAGATTGAGTCGACTGTTTGAATAATTGGTTTGATTGTCTAGATACCGTGCTTATTACCGTTGGATTGGAGTTTTGGATTCTCGAATATCATGACCATCCAAGTAGTGATAAAGCTGAGCAACTATATAATGAGCAATCTGAAACATTCTGGGACACTCTGGAACATTTTGCGACGTTCTAGAACATTCTGGAAATTTTTTGGAACTTCTAGACAGTTCTGAAACATCCTGGAACTTTCTAGAACATTCTGGAACATTCGTGAACATTCTGAAACATTCTGAAACACTCTGGACCATCTGGAAGGTTCAGGAAAATTCTGAAAGATTCTGTAACGTTGTGGAGCATTTTGGAGCATTTTGGAATCATCTGGAACATTCTGGAACATTCTAGAAAGTTCTCAAACATTCTGAAACTCTCTAGTGCATTTCGGAACCCACTGTAACATTCTGAAACATTCTAGTACATTCTACACCATTTTGAGACCAATAAATCATTCATGTTTGCACTAATCCCCATTAAAACGAGCGAATCGAAAAACTCAAATTACAATCGTTCTCGTAAACTGTGAAATACTTCACATTGAATCTATACGGCATGATTGGTTTTGAAGTGAGATTTAGGAGAAGTTGAGAAGCGTTATTAGGCGGTCCAGACAGCACGTAAGCCAAGCAATTGGCCTGAAAATCGAGGATTACTGTATGTCTAGTTTCCCAGATGTCCACCCACTCTTTTGATCTCCAAATTGTCCATGATGATTCCAGTCGAGTCAAAGTTGACAAACTCCATTCCAGTCGTATAAATATTGAAGTGGTTGACCCCGTTCAGACCATGAACCTTAGGCTCATTGGTAACTGTAGATGATTGGAGGGAGTGGAACTGAAATTTTTTTCAAAATTTTCAAAATTTCCCGCCAAAACAACCCACCTGCTCCACCTCCTCAGCAGTGTTCAACACAAGTTGTGCTGGTTTCTCATCCATTCGAACTATGGTCAAAAAGTTGGTGCGGGTCACTATAGCATAGGAAGCGACTTTTCGCATATCGTAAACTTTGGTCTGATTCGTTACGGTACCATCGATGAAGTAGATGTTGGCGTAGTCGTCGGTTGAAGTGACTTGAGTGGCGAGGGTGATGGCGAGCTGGAAATGGTTGAGGATCCAAGATTATGTTAGTTTGAAGTCGAAATGGGAAAATTGATAGAATATTGAACTCGTCTCAAGGAGAGCTTCAAAATGAGTATAAACATGACTTGGATCAGTGCGTAGTCTCGAGACGGTTTCGAGGAATTTCTCGAGTAATTCCTCGAGGAATGTCTCGAGACATTCCTCGAGGAATGTCTCGAGACATTCTTCGAGGAATTCCTCAAGGAATAAAATTTTTTTGAAGCAGGATTTCGTCATTTAATACGGAAAAGCTACTCTTACTCAGTGTTCGTCGAAAAAAGTCGAAAAGCGTCGTGAACAATCAAGTTTCGGTGTTTTAATTCATTTTTGTCAAATATTTCGCTAATTTCAGACTTCAGGCAAGCTAGGAAAATAAATAAAAGAGTGGATAATGTTCGCAGATGTGTTGTATTACTGAAAAACACGAAATAAGCTTTCAGATGCCAATCGCAAACAGAAAAAACGAATTTTAAGTGATTTTCAGCTTTTTAAACATATTTCTTTTCAAAATTGGTGAATTTTTCAGTGATATAACACATATGTGACAAAAAAGCGTAAATTTGAACACTGAAGTTTCGAAAAACCGCCGAAAATTTTTGCCAATTTTTTTGAATTTCTCGAGGAATTCCTCGTAGATTCCTCGAGGAATCCTCGAGACGAGCATTTCTCGAGGAATTTTGTCTCGAGACTACGCACTGACTTGGATTGAAAATTTGAAAACTTTGAGGTCTGAGGATACTACATATAGGTATATCTGGGTCAGTTCCGGTCCAAAATTAGCAAAAACTGCGTATTTGAAATCAGCATGTTGAGAGCTTTAAAATGAGTATAATCATGACTATATTTGAAATGTTAAAATTTTTGAGGTCTGAGGTTGATATAGGTCTATCTCAGTCAATTTTAGTCGAAAACTTATGAAATTAAAATTTTTAAGATCAGCACGTTGAGATCTTCAAAATGAGTATAATCGTGAAGATATTTGAAATTTTTGAGTTTTTAGGGTCTGAAGGTACAATGGGTGTATCTCGGCCAGCGTTGGCCCAAATTTCACAAATGTTGAATTTCATAGATCAGCACGCTGAGGGCTTCAATATGAGTATAATCATGATAGCATTTGAATTTTTTGAGTTTTCCAAATTTTTGGGTCTTGACACGAAAATCTCTCTTTCAACTATAACTTTGTTGATTCTTGTCCAAATTTTACAAAAATTATCATGCTAGAATCAGCAGACCCTCCGAAATCCCCCC
>LR545682.1:0-24056 GCA_900536305.3 Caenorhabditis sp. 40 LS-2015 | reverse complement strand
AACCCCCCCCCCCCCCCCAAAACCCTCACCGGCTCATTTCCAGAGTACGTCAGCGTCGTTACAGCACTAGAAGCGTCCTTCATAGTGACGGCATCCAAAAAGTTCATGTCTCCCCCGGTCTTCATCACTACAGTACCACCAATTTTGGCGGTATGATATTTTACAGTAATCGAAACCGCAGAGTCCATGCGAACGCTTCTGGTGACCACTTGGATGCTCATCTGGGATCCGGGGATGATGTCGAAGTTGTAGGAGGCGTTGGAGCGACTGAAAACTCAACTTTCAGAGGGTAAGTCAATTTTTTGATCTACCTAGAAATCTGCAAAAAGTCCCCATCGATGCCTCGCACAACCATATAATCATTGACTCCTTTCAACTTGTTGGCAATTTTCACGCGGGCATACAAAGTGGTTGGAGCATGGATCTGAAAATAAAGGTTTGAAGTTCCCGCCGAGAAAAAAATTTGGCGCGAAATTCGAATTACCGAATAAGTGCAGTCAAAATTGGCGGGAAGCAATGTTGGACGGGCATCCGGTCCCGGGAGGTAGAACGTACTGCCATCCGCAATTTGAGCATCCGGGATTTGGGTGCAGTCTGAAAAAGTTCCAGAGTTTTTCAGAATGTTCCAGAATGTTCTAGAATATTTCAGAATGTTCTAGAACTTTATGAGTCAAAAATTTCAAAAAAACTCACCTTGTGCCAAAGCTGAAGACACCAAAATCAACAGTAAAAAGTTTCGAGTCATTATTTTCTTTTCCTCAAAAACTGAAAATTCGTAATGATTCCATTGGTTTATATGCTCGAAACTTCAACCTTATCAGTCCAATAAAAACCAAAAAATCGAAAGTGAAAAAAGTCATCATTTTCCTGTTTCCTTGTCATCGAGCACAACGCGCACAGTGTTTTCGATGTGCATCTGACAAATTTGAATTTTTAAGAGTCCCTGAAAATCCAAAAATTTTCAAAAAAAAAAATTTTTTTTTCGAAAAAATTTTTTCCATGAAAACTACTAAATTTTCCATTTCACCTCACCTCTCTTATCACGAGGTCAAGGATTAAAATTTTGTCAATTATGTCATCTGAAATTTTCCGTTTAAAACTATAAACAACCCTTCATTTTTCTCTACAAACCGAAAAATGCTCTTTTTTCTGCTCATTTTCACTCTAGTCACTTCTGGCTTAACCCTAGGTAATTTTGGGCCGAATTTCTCGATTTCGAGGTCATTTTCAGATTGTAATCAAATAATCGACTCTGTAATCTACGATGGAAGTATCGTCTACCTTCCTAATGGTTTTCCGGAGCCTCAAACCATTCCCGCCAACTTCAATTGCACTTACTTGGTAATGTGGAAAGTTATGGAACATTCTAGAACGTTCTGGAACATTCTGGAATGATCTGGAACATTCTAGATCATTCTGGAACAAACTCGAATAATTTTTTTAGATCCCAACTCCCGCTAACCTCACCGCTGGTCTCTATGCAAATTTGACCGTTTCCAATGCGCTCAAAGGGGTGAATGATTATATTCTAGTCACCACTGGCTATGGGTACTCGGTCAAGTTGGATAGGTAAGTGTCAAAGTTTGACCTACTTTTTGACCTACTTTGGAATCGAACCCCGACCTTCAGAACTCTAGCCATCTCTCTTACCCATTGCGCCATTCGGCGGGGTGCAAAGCCTCTTGGCATCGGAAACCAATGGCGCAACTGACTACGAATCTGAAGCTCGCGGGTTCGATTCCCACCCAGGTCAAAACCCTATTCACCCCATTTTCAGTCGCTCCCCAACCCCCTACCACAACCTCATCATCCCCGGCTCCCAAATGACCATCCAAGTAGTCACCAAGTCAGTCTTCATGTACTCCAAATTCTCCATCACTGTCGAATACCATGCCGCTCACGTTGCATACCCTGTGGCCATGAAATCCGGCGGAGAAATGAACTATTTGAATGTGTCCACTTTGAATTCTGGAACTTTGACCTCCAGCAAGCTGGGTACCGTAACCTACTCTTGCTCTGAACCGGTGAGCGAATCATTCTGTGTGACCAAAAATCCAGATTGGAATTTTCAGATTTCTATAAGTTTGGCGACATTTGTCAACGATGTCCAGGGTCAAGAAAATTATCGTTATATTATAGATGGAACAATCACGAATCAGACGAAAATTTATTTCATGAACGATATAATTTCTTTGCCAATTCTGACGACCACCAACTTCGTTACTATTGTCTATTGGAGCCATGATGATCTTCAGTTCGTGATGAATACCAAGTCGGAGGCGGAACAGGTAATCCTGAGCAATTTGGAAAATGAGCAATGTCTCTTTTTTTTAGTTTTCTCACCTCGGCTCTCGCGCTCTCAAGTCCCGCCCACAAGAATTCATAATGTCGTCCTATGGTATGAACTACGCGATTGCAGAGGAGTTTGTGAATTTTGGGTCCGTTGGAATCAAACTGGACAATTTGAACATACAAAGTGTAAATGAAAAAAAAGCAGAAAATTTTGATCTACCGTATTTTAGGACCCATGCAAGGCCTATGTGGTGTCTGGACCTCCCAACAACTCATCTCAGATTCTTCTGGATTTTTCGAGAAATGTGACAATGCCTCAAAATTTCGATCTGAAGTATTTGACGGTGATCGAAGAGGATTGCGCGTTCACTTTTGATATCAGCACTGGAAACTGAGGATAATTTGGAGGGAAATAATAAATGAATTTTTGATCTACCCGTGGTTTTTAAGATGAGTAAATCTGAAAATCATCACAAAACACATCGTCTAGTCAGTTCACTGGAATGGTATAAACTTGAGAATTCACAGTATTATTGTTCCTTGTGAACTTGGAACGTAGAGGTCTGAAAGTTTTCTTCAGCTTCAACACTACTGGGATGGTTTGGAAGGTCCTCTTGTTACAACCGAGGTAAGTTAGTTGCATGAGCAGTGGAATGAGCAAGTTATCAAAGAACTTGCATGTAGCAATCGTCTGAAAGAAAATTAATTGAACAAATCAACGAGAAACGGACTACCTCTTCAAGAGGGTAGTAAAGACAGTAAGGAATATATATCTGTAATTTCTTTGATGGATATTAAGAAAAACTCTTTTTTTACCGATTTCTCTATGAGTATAGCTACCAACTGCCACATGACATATCTCTGAGGTTGGCTCAGTTTGACAGATGGTAAATGAGAAAGTTTCATAATACTGATCACCATTGGAACGTATAATAGAGCACATAACAGCATAACGATATTGATGATCAAATTGTAAAACTTGAAAAAAAAGTTTCTGAAGCACGAACGTGACGCTTACCAGTAGCAACGTAACGTAGTCCTTTTTTGCAAACGCAAAATACCACATAATCCCGCATTCAGTGACTGAAACTCCATACGCTATGCAAATTATTTTCTTCATGGATTTCTCCGAGAAGTTCAGATATTTTTCAGTGTCAGGAAAAAAGTAAATGAAGAATCTTTGAATTGCAAGCAGACTCAGTAGGGACTGGTTGACTTCCATGGCGAAAAAAAGGCCAAACGTCCATGAAACTGCAACTATAATCAGGAGCCAACCATCCAAAACGTTGTAATCGAATATTACCAGAAGAAGCCACAACGTGAAATGAATAGAGAAACTCCAATAGAAGCATCGTAAAAACCAGTGGAAGTAATTGATGATCGGAAATACTGCAGAGTTCCGGTCTTGTTGCCAGTTTCTGCTATAAACGTGTGAGTAGAGCAGAAATACTGGTATTGTGCAAAACACAAAAATAGTAAAGAAGGGACTATAGACAGATGGCTCGCCAGTTTTCTCGCCAGAGCCTAGCATTGCCATTGAGCCTACCACCGAGCAAGTATGTCTCAATCACTAACTCTAGCTTCGGTTAGCCCTTCGTTTTCACCTGTATCATTAGAGCGAGTGTTGCCCAGGATACCAGAAGGAGCAGATGTGTTTAGACTCCAGGTGCGTCATGGGCATCGCTGCTTGTCGTGTTAACGTGTTAGGATTTGATAAACTATATCACTGCATAGTAGCTCCTTGTGAGCATGGTCCGTTAGTGAAAAAATTTCAAACAATTACATGTTTCAACCGTGGTTTTCGTTTACACCACGCAACAATCAATCTCGGTAACAGTTTTAAAACCCAATATGACCTAAATGTTACATAAACATTTTCTCTCGGGCTACCTAAGAAAGTGTTGACAACGGAGCCTGGGTCGGCTGAGACCGCTCCGAGCCAGACAATTCCAATTTGCGACGACTCAAATTTAGTAGCCTGTACCACCTAGGAGAGCAGTGATGCTCATACTATCGGTGTTCTCCTGTACAAAAAACATGTCGATCACAAACTCGGGACACCAATCATAAAAAAACCCGAGTTCTTTCAAGCTCTTCATTACAACATATGTGGCATGAGAAACAGGAAAGTAGCCGAGGGAGGATTAGATTCAGTCAGTTTACTGGAATAGTATACACTTGAGGATGCACAGTATTATTGTTCCTTGTGAACTTGGTCCGTAGAGGTTTGAAAGTCTTCTTCAGCTTTAACACTGCTGGGATCTTTTCGAAGGTCCGCTTGTTACAACCCAGATAAGTTAGTTGCATGAGCAGTGGAATGAGAAAAATATCAGATAACTTGCCCACAAGAAGAGCCTGAAAGAAAATGAATTGAACAAACCACGAAAATCAAGATACCATTTCAAGACGGATGTAAAGACAATAAGGAATATACATCTGAAATTTTTTAGATTCAGAAAACCTCTTTTTCATTATAAATTTCAGTTCTGTTGGCACACTTTTAAAGGCGCACTCGCATTCGATCTCTGCCTAGTTCAATTTCGCGGCGCCTCTATTTGAATTCGCGCGGCGAAATTGAACTGGGAAGAGATCAAATGAACTTTGCCTGTGCGCCTTTAATATTGTGCCATCAGAACGCAAATTCATAATACACATTTTTCAATGTATTCTCTTACCAGTTTCTCTATTAGTATAGCTACCAACTGCCACATGACATATCTCTGAGGTTGGCTGAGTTTGACAGATGGTAAATGAGAACGTTTCATGATACTGATCACCATTGGAACGTATAATAGAGCACATGACAACGTGATGAAATTAATGATCAAATTGTAACACTGGAAAGAAAATTTATGAAGCACGACCGAAACTCTTACCAATGCGAGCGTCACGTCTTCTTTTTTGAACGCAAAATACAAGAAAAACCCGTATTCAGTGACGGACACTCCATACACTATGCAAATGATTTTCTTCAGAGTTCTCTCAGAGAAGTTCAGATATTTGTCAGTGTCAGGAAAAAAGTAAAGGAAGAATCGTTGAATTGCTAGCAGACTCAGTAGGTACTGGTTGACTTCCACGGCGAAAAACAAGACTAAAAGCCATAGCCCTCCAATTATCACGGAGCAACCCTCCAAAACAATGTAATCGAACATTACCAGAATTAGCCACCACATGAAAAAAATATACAAACTGCAATAGAAGCATCGTATAAACCAGTGGAAGTAATTGACGGTTTGAAATACTGCAGAGTTCCGGTCTTGTTGCCAGTTCCTGCTATAAACGTGAAGGTAGACCAGAAATAACGGTATTGTGCAAAGCACAATTATGAAAACCAGAAGACGGAAAATAAACTTCTCACCAGCTTCCTTTTCAAACTCTAGCAATGCTAGTGAACCTTCCATCAAGCACGTATGTCTCAATCAGTGACTCTAGTTTTTGTTCTCCTTTGTTTACACCTGAATCATAAGGGCAAGCGAGCATGTTTCCCGGGATACCAAAAAATGTGTGGATATTTCAGAGCTCATGCGTCATGGATTTGCTGTTTGTCAATGCACCATGTTAACATTTTAGACTTTGTTAAACTAGAACTGCGATTTTTTCGTTGAAACCCTTCTCAATCTTCAATACAATTGGGAAAATTTCAAAGACAAGTGGTGCTCGAAGTCAATTGCTCACATGGCTCCTACATTCATTTTTCACGGGATTTTTTCAACCCCGATCGTAAAAGGGGCAGCATGTCTCGCACCTGTAATTCAGTCAAACACCAGAATCAGTTTTCAACACTTTCCAGGTTTACAACGGCAACCAAACTCATGAACAGGTGAATGGTTTTTGTTTCCACGGGCTACTTTATTACAATATGAGACATGAGAAGCAGAGAAGTTGCCTAGAGAAGATTAGATTTTCGAAACACATCGTCTATTCAGTTTGCGGGAATGGTATAAACTTGAGAATGCACAGTCTTATTGTTCCTTCTAAACTTGGTCCGTAAAGATTTGAAGGTCTTCTTCAGTTTCAAAACTGCTGGGATCTTTTCGAAGGTTCGCTTATTACAACCCAGATAAGTTAGCTGCATGAGCAATGGAATGAGAAAAATATCACATGCCTTGCCTAAAACAAGAGTCTGAAATAAAATGACTTGAAAAAATCAGCGAGGAACAGATTACCTGTACAAGAGAGTAGTAAAGACAATAGGGAATATATATCTGCAATTTCTTTGATAGATATTTAGAAACCTCATTTCTTACCATTTTCTCTATTAGTATAGCTACCAACTGCCACATGACATATCTCTGAGGTTGGCTGAGTTTGACAGATGGTAAGTGAGAAAGTTTCAAAATACTGATTGCCATTGGAACGTATAATAGAACACATGACTACATCATGATATTGATGGTGAAGTAAAAAGACTGAAAAAAAAAAGGTTTCTGAAGCACGACCGAAACACTTACCAATGCAAACGTCCTGTAGCCTCGTATGTTATTATACAGAAAATATAAAAAAATACCCCATCCAGTGACTGACACTCCGTACGCTATGCGAATCATTCTCTTTGTGGTTTTCTCCGAAAAGTTCAGATACTTTTCAGATTTAGGAAAAAAATAAAGGAAGAATCTTCCCACTGCTAGAAGACTCAGCAGGTACTGGTTGACATCCACGGCGACAAAAATTACGAATAACCATGACACTCCGAATAACAGGGGCAGATCACCCAAAACATTGTAATCGAATACTCCCTCAATTAGCAACCACGTCGAAATTATATAAAAACTGCAATAGAAACATCGTAGAAACCAATGGAAATAATGGATGATTGGAAATACTGCAGAGTTGCGGTCTTGTTGCCAATTCTTGCTATAAACGTGTAAGTATACCAGAAATACTGGAATTGTACAAAGAACGAAGATAGGAACAAAAGGACTGTAGAGAATTGACTCGCGAATTAGCTGACCATTCCCTACCATGCGAGCTTCCTCGCTAGTCTCTAGCATGGCTAGTGAACCTATCACCATGCACGTATGTCTCAATCCCTAACTCTAGTTTTGGTTCTCCCTTCTTTTTCACCTGTATTGATAGGGCAAGCAGAAGTGTTGTCCGGGATACCAGAAAGAGCAGATGTTTTGATACTCTAGGGCCCATGGAATTGCTGCTTGTCGATGCATCATGTTAGAGTATTAAGATTTGTTAAACCATATCACCAAAAGTGAAAATTCCAATCTGCAACGACTCGAAAACCACCAAAAAACTCCAAATCATGGGAGATCAACTTGTAAGACAGGCGCTTTTAGGGTGAGAACAGTCAACATGAATTTGCTGCTTGTCGATCTTCTTGGAGTGCCTCGGAGCTCTGAGAGATCTTCAACTGCTGTTGCATGGACGCGAAGGCACCGCCGAGCCGGGAAGAAGGATCACTGTCAGAGGAGCAAAAGTGCTTCAACTACCTGTCGACGAAAACTCCAGATGTTTCGATGTCCACTTTCGTCATGGCCGTCAAAAATTACCCGTAAAACAATGCAAAGTTTGCAACAGTGCCATTAATTTCTAGCTCAAAAGTTTGATAACTGTCATGTTGCTCACATTTGTGACTAGTTACAGCGCAGAAGGTCTAGAACGCAAACAAATTCTTTCAAGCTGTTTATTACAACTTATGTGGCATGAGAAACAGAATAGTATCCGAAGGAAGATTAGATTCAAAAAAACACACAGTATAGTCAGTTTACTGGAATTGTATAAACTTGAGAATGAACAGTGTTATTGTTACTTCCAAACTTGGTCCATAAAGGTTTGAACGTCTTTTTCAGCTTTAACACTACTGGGATCTTTTCAAAGGTCCGCTTGTTACAACCCAGATAAGTTAGTTGCATGAGCAATGGAATGAGAAAAATATCAAAGAACTTGCAGGTAAGGAGAGCCTGAAAGAGAAATGAATTGAAAAAATCAGCGAAAAACAGATTACCTCTTCCAGAGAGTAGTAAAGACAATAAGGAATATACATCTGCAATTTCTAAGATGGATATATAGAAAACCTCTTTCTTTACCGTTTTCTCGATGAGTATAACTACCAATTGCCACATGACATATCTCTGAGGTTGGCTGAGTTTGACAGATGGCAAATGAGAAAGTTGCATTATACTGATCACCATTGGAACGTATAATAGAGCACATGCCAGCATAATGAAATTGATGAGCACGTTGTAAAACTGGGAAAAAAAAATTTTGCAGCACGCCCGAAACACTTACCAGTGCGAACTCTTCGTGTATGTTTCGTTTTGTAAACGCAAAATACCACATAATCCCACATTCAGCGACTGAAACTCCATACGCTATGCAAATAACTTTCTTCGTGGTTTTCTCCGAGAAGTTCAGATACTTTTCAGTGTCAGGAAAAAAGTAAAGGAAGAATCTTTGAATTGCCAACAGACTCAGTAGGTACTGGTTGGCTTCAACGGCAAAAAATAAGCCCATTATCCATGGCAGTCCAATTAACATGCACCAACCGTGCAAAGCATTGTAGTTGAATATTCTCACAATTAGCAACCATGTGAAGCACATATAGAAACTGCAATAGTAGCATCGTAAAAACCAATGGAAATAATTGATGATTGGAAATACTGCAGAACTCCGGTCTTGTTGCCAGTTCTTGCTATAAACGAGTAAATATACCACGAATACTGGTAGTGTGCAAAGTACGAAGATAGGAACGAAAAGACGGATGGAAGTTAATCTCTCGCGCGTTTCCTCGCTCCACTCTTCCATGGCTAGTGAACCTTCCATCAAGCCCGTATATCTCAATCACTGACTCTAGTTGCGGTTCTCTCTTCGTTTCCACCAGTTCCAATAGGGTAGCCAGGCATGTTGCCCGGGATACCAGAAAGAGCAGATGTTTTGTTAATTGAGTGCTCATGTAATGATGCTAGTTGATGCACCATGCCAGTGTATTAGATTTCGATAAACTATACTTAAACTGTAGTCCATTGTGAGCATGGTCCGTGAAGTGGTGCTTGGAAATTATCTTAAAATAATACATCTCCTGTTTTCTCAAGTTTTTCAAGTACAAACTTTCTCAACTGCTCAACATTGGCTATTTCACGCTGAAAACCGTGGGTTTTCGTTTCCACCTGCAACATTTTCGGTCACAAATTGAAAACAAGATATGACCTAAGTGCTACACGGGCATGTATGTTTGTTGCCCGAACAACTCAAGGGAGCATTGGTGCTCATGCTCCCGGTGCTCATGCTTCCAAGGCTTTCAGCAGAAATGTGACCTAATCCTTTCAAATTCTTTATTACTATGTAGCATGAGAAAAATTAGATTCAAAAAACACATCGTGCCGTCAGTTCACTGGAATGGTATAAACTTGAGCGTGCACAGTATTGTTCTTCGTTCCAAACTTGGCACGTAGAGATTTGAAGGCCTTTTTCATCCATAACACTGCCGGGATAGTTTCGAAGGTCCGCTTGTTACAACCCAAATAAGTTAGTTGCATGAGTAGTGGAATGAGCAAAATATCAAAGCACTTGCATAGAGTAAGAGTCTGAAAAAAAATGGATTGAGAAAATCAATGAGGAACATATTACCTCTTCTAGAGAGTAGTAGAGACAATAAGGAATATACATCTGCAACTTCTTAGATGGATGTTTAGAAAACCTTTTTCTTACCGATTTCTCCACTAGTATAGCCACCAACTGCCACATGACATATCTCTGAGGTTTACTGAGTTCGACAGATGGTAAATGAGAAAGTTTCAAAATACTGATCACCATTGGAACGTATAATAGACCACATGACAATATGATGAAATTGATGATCAAATTGTAAGACTGGAAAATACAATTTTTTGAAGCACCACAGAAACTCTTACCAGTAAGATCGACAAGTAGATTCTATTTTTACCCAAAAAATACATGAAAAACGCGAACTCAGTGAGTGAAACTCCATACGCTATGTAAATGATTTTCTTTAAGGTTTTCTCCGAGAAGTTCAGATACTTTTCGATTTCAGGAAAAAAGTAAAGGAAGAATCTTTGAATTGCTAGCAGACTCAATAGGCACTGGTTGACTTCCATGGCAAGAAATATGCCGCAAGTCCATAACACTCCGATTACAACGGAAAAATCACCAAAAACATTGTAATCGAATATTACCATAATTAGTACCCACGTAAAGAAAATATAGAGACTGTAATAAAAGCACCGTATAAACCAATGAAAATAATTAATGATTGGAAATACTGCAGAGTTCCGGTCTTGTTGCCAGTTCTTGCTATAAACGTGTAAATAGACCAGAAATACTGGTATTGTGCAAAGCACGAAAATAGGAACCAAAGGAGTGTAGAGGTATGACTTGCGAATTTGTTCACCATACTCTATCATGGCTAGTGAACCTACCAACAAGCGTCTCAATCACTGACTCCAGTTTTGGTTTCCCCTCCGTTTTCACCTGTATCAATAAGGGCAAGCATGCGTGTTTCTAGGAATACCAGAAGGAGCAGATGTGTGGATACTCCAGGTACGTCATGGATTTGCTGCTTGACAATGCACCATGTTAACATTTATTTTGGTTATCAGGGTTTATCGGGCACACTGGACAGACCCCTCTCCTCTATGGCGGGAGCGCTTTTATCCCCTCTCTTGTACAAAAATAGATGTCTTCGTTGTTGCTGTCACGAATCTGCCATTTTGCTTCCTCTTTCTCTAGAGGTCCCATGTTATTGTAATGTCTCAACCCCTCCATAACGCCTTTTCTTCCACCCTTTTTGACAACTCTATAATTCGGCATTGTGATGGAACGAATCCGAAGATGTTTTGTACGTACCACACTTTACGGGAAACGTTCACAAAGAACTGTAATTCTGTGCATCCTAAATACTCTTCCAATGATAGGGGAAATCCATGAGCGCTTGAATATCAACACATCTACTCTACTCCTTCTGGTATCCCGGGCAACATGCCTGCTTGCCCTTATGATACAGGTGAAAACGAAGAAAGAACCAAAACTAGAGTCAGTGCTTGAGACAAACGGGCTTGATGGAAGGTTCACTAGCCATGCTAAAGGATGGCAAGGAAGACTTCCTTTTCTACCGTCTTCCCTTTTCTATTCTCGTTATTTGCACAATACCAGTATTTCTAGTCTACCTACACGTTTATAGCAAGAACTGGCAACAAGACCGGAACTCTGCGGTATTCCCAATTATCCATTATTTCCATTGGTTTTTACGATGCTTCTATTGCACTTTCTATATTTTTTTTCATGTGGTGGCTAATTCTGGAAATATTCGATTACCCTATTTTGGGTCTTTGGCCCATGATGATCACAGTTCCATGGACATGCGGCCTATTTTTTGCCGTGGAAGTCAACCAGTACCTACTGAGTCTGCTAGCAATTCAAAGATTCTTCCTTTACTTTTTCCCTAACACCGAAAAGTATCTGAACTTCTCGGAGAAAACCACGAAGAAAATAATTTGCATAGCATATGGAGTTTCAGTCACTGAATCCGGGTTTTTTTGGTATCTGGTGTTAACAGAAGGAGACTATGTGATGTTCGTACAGGTACGCGTTTTGTTCATGGTTCGGAAAATGTCGTTCAGTTTTACCATTTGATCATCAATTCTATTATGTTGTCATGTGCTCTATTATACGTTCCAATGGTGATCAGTATTATGAAGCTTTCTCATTTACCATCTGTCCAACTCAGCCAACCTCAGAGATACGTCATGTGGCAGTTGGTAGCTATACTAGTAGAGAAATCGGTAAGAAAATGAGGTTTTCTAAATATCCATCACAGACATTTCAGTTGTATATTCCTTATTGTCTTTACTACTCTCTCGAAGACGTAATCTGTTTTTCGCTGATTTGTTCAATTCATTTCTTTTCAGACTTACTTTATATTCGAGTTTTCTAATATTTTTTTCATCCCACTGCTCATGCAACTAACTTATCTGGGTTGTAACAAGCGAACCTTCGAAAAGATCCCAGCTGTGTTAAAGCTGAAGAAGACCTTTAAATCTTTGAGGGCCAAGTTTGGAAGGAAAAATAATACTGTGCATGCTCGAGTTTATACCATACCAGTGAACTGACTAGACGATGTGCTTGGTGAATCTAATTTTCCTTCGATATCTTTTCTGTTTTTCGTGTCTCGAATTGTAATAAAGAGCTTGTAAGGCTTCTGTCTATTCTAGGTCTGTGGTCAACATGTTTCTTGTACGGGAGAACAATTGTGCTGCACAGAACAACTCATTATGCTCTGATAGTTAAACAAAAACTTGATTGTAAACATAGTCCTTTGGCAAGCTACAAGGAAAAGAGCAGACAAATAAAACTTCTGGAGAAGAGTTTTTGGGACAAAAATTATCCGTACAACAGTTTACAATATTTGCAACAACATCGGGCATTTTAAGTTCAACATTTTGATTACTGTCATGATGCTTACATTTCCGTCAAGTTACAGCGCAATAGGTCTAATAGCGGCCGAACGTGAAACCTGGAGATATCAAAGACAAGTCGGCGCCCAACGCATACAACGCGCATTTTGAGAGGGTAACATTCGACGGAAAATCTATCGCGGTGCAGACGGAGTTCAGGGACCAACATCAGCGAGCTCTAGCTCAGATATGTGGAGAAGCTATGGACCAAAGTTTGCCAGTTTTGGGTCATCCATGTCACTGTTTCAATGTTAACCCCATCAACAAACATTTTGATCACAAACTTGGGGCACCAATCATAAATGCGACCAAATTCTTCCAATATGTTTATTACGATACAGGAAATCAGAAACAAGACAGAGAATTAGATTCACAAAACACATCGTCCAGTCAGTTCACTGGAATTGTGTAAACTTGAGAATGCACAGAATTGTTGTTCCTTGTGAACTTGGCACGTAGAGGTTTAAATGCCTTCTTCAGCTTCAATACTACAGAGATCTTTTCGAAGGTCCGCTTGTTACAACCCAGATAAGTTAGTTGCATGAGCAATGGAATCAAAAACAAATCAAAGAATTTACATGTAGCTAGAGCCTGAAAGAAAATGAATTGAACAAGTCGGCGAGAAACAGATTACCTCTTCAAGAGTGAAGTAAAGAAGATAAGGAACTAATATCTGCAATTTTTCAAATGAATAATTGAAAAACCTCTTTTTTTACCGATTTCTCCATGAGTATCGCTACCAACTGCCACATGACATATCTCTGAGGTTGGCTGAGTTTGACAGATGGTAAATGAGAAAGTTTCAAAATACTGATCACCATGGGAACGTATAACAGAGCACATAACAACATAATGCAATTGATGATAAAATTGTAAATCTGAAAAAAACAGTTCTGTAGCACGATCGAAACGCTTACCACTAAGAACATCACGTAGTCTTCTTTTGCAAACACAAAACACCATATAATCCCGCATTCAGTTACTGAAATCACATACGCTATGCCAATGAGTTTCCTCAGAGTTTTCTCCGAGAAGTTCAAATACTTTTCAGTGTCAGGAAAAAAGTAAATGAAGAATCTTTGAATTGCAAGCAGACTCAGTAGATACTGGTTGACTTCCACGGCAAAATATAAGCCGCAGATCCATGGCGCTAAAATTATCAAGGGCCAACCACCCAAAACATTGCAACCAAGTATTACCAGAATTAGCAACCACGAGACATAAATATAGAAAGTGCAATAGAAGAATCGTAAAAACCAATGGAAATGATTGATGATTGGAAATACTGCAGAGTTCCGGTCTTGTTGCCAGTTCTTGCTATAAACGAGTGAATAGACCAGATATACTGGTACTGTGCAAAGCACGAAAATAGGAACAAAAAGACGGGGGAAGATTTTGTCGCCATCTTCCTCGTCGAACTCTACCATGGCTAGCGAACCTACCGACAAGCTCGTATGTGTTAATCACTCACTCTAGTTTTGGCTCTCCCCTCACTTTCACCTGTATCATTAATCGAAGCAAGCGTGTTGCCCGGGTTACCAGCGGAGCAGCTGTGACATGCGATCCGGGACCCTAGCACGTGACACAGTTGGACAGATGAAAAGATGTTTAGAATGGGGGTGGATCAGAGGTTTTCCAGTTTTCCCTCAGTGCTTAAAGCTAATTTTCAGTCAAGTTTTGATACTTTCATTTTCGGGGCACAGATCAAGAATGAGACCGAATCCTGTCGTTTTTTATTACAACATGTGGAATAATAATCATGAAAAAAGAATAGATTCACAAAATACATCGTCCAATCAGTTTACTGGAATAGTATACACTTGAGATTGCACAGTATTATTGCTCCGTGTGAACTTTATCCGTAGGGGTTTGAAGGTCTTCTTCAGCTTCAATACTACTGGGATCTTTTCGAAGGTCCGCTTGTTACAACCCAGATAGGTTAGTTGCATGAGCAGTGGAAAGAAAAAAATATCATAGAGCTTGCATGCAGTAAGAGCCTGAAAGAAAATTGATTGAAAAAATTAGCGAGAAACGGGTTACCTGTTGAAGAGGAGTGTGAAGACAATAAGGAATATACATCTGCAATTTCTAAGATGGATATTTGAAAAATCCACATTTTTACCGATTTCTCTATTAGTATAACTACCAATTGCCACATGACATATCTCTGAGGTTGGCTGAGTTTGACAGATGGTAAATGAGAAAGTTTCAAAATACTGATCACCATTGGAACGTATAATAGAGCACATGTCAGCATAATGAAATTCAGGATCAAATCGTAAAACTGAAAAGAAAAACGTTTTAGAAGCACGACCGAAAAACTTACCACTAAGAACATAAAGTCTCCTTTTGCAAACGCATAATACGACACAATCCCAAATTCAGCGACTGAAACTCCATACGCTATGCAAATTATCTTCTTTGTGGTTTTCTGCGAGAAGTTCAGATACTTTTCAGTGTCAGGAAAAAAGTAAAGAAAAAATCTTTGAAGTGCTAGCAGACTAAGTAGGTACTGGTTGACTTCCACGGCAAAAAACAAGCCGAATATCCATGGCGCTGCAATTAACAAGGACCAACCACCCCAAACATTGTAACCGAGTATGACCAGAATCAGCAACCCCGTGACATAAAGATAGAAACTGCAATAGAACCATCGTAAAAACCAATGGAAATAGTTGATGATTGGAAATACTGCAGAGTTCCTGTCTTGTTGCCAGTTCTTGCTATAAACGAGTAAATAGACCAGATATACTGGTACTGTGAAAAGTACAAAAATGGGGAGAAAAATACGGGGGAAGGCTATTTCTCCATTTTCCTCGTCGGACTCTGGCATGGCTAGTGAATCTACCAACAAGCAGGTATGTTTCAATCACTGACTTTAGTTTTGGTTCTCTCTTCATTTTCACCAATGTGTGTTGCCCGGGTTACCAGAAAGAGCAGATGTATTGATACTTCAGGGATCATGCATCATGACTCTGCAGCTTGTCGATGCACCGTGTTATTAACCTTTTGGATGGATTCTGTTCATGTGAATCGAAGAGCCCTCTGTTGCATTTACTCTATTTGGATTTTCGATTTGACAAAAATTAGCCGTGTTGAATTTTTAGTCTTTGTTGAACGATTCAGAGGAGCACATTAGGATGCTTCTGCTGCGCTCTCCTATAAAAGCGGCCTGCTCTCTTTTTCGATTCTCGATTATTGATGAACATTTTTTGATCTACTGCTGTGAAAAAAATAACCGCGCGAGAAGTTTTGCCTCAGTGAAAATTGACGTTTGTGTGCTCTCATGACCTTATTTTTTCCTATGTCTATTCTAGATTCATCACCCCAGTGGCTACAGCGTCGAAATCTTGGTACTCTGTGACCAGTCGTTTTTGGTTTTTGGGTTTCCAGGAGTGCTCAATATTCAATGAAACGGAGATCATTGTTGGTTGAAAAATATATTTTCGGTCAATTTTTGGTACTTCCATTTTCGCGACACCGATCAGGAAGTGACCAAATTTTTGCAACATGTTGAACATGTTGAATGAGAAAAAAGAGACAACATGTTGTTACAACATGTTGAATGAGAAAAAAGAGTAGTAGCCGAGGGAAGATAAGATTCGCAAAACACATCGTCCAGTCAGTTTGCTGGAACAGTATAAACCTGAGGATGCACAGTATTATTGCTCCATCCAAACTTGGCACTTAGCGATTTGAATGTCTTCTTCAGCTTTAACACTGCTGGGATCGTTTGGAAGGTCCGCTTGTTACAACCCAGATAAGTTAGTTGCATGAGCAGTGGGATAAATAAGATATCAGAGAACTTGCATACGTAATAAATCTGAAAGAAAATTAATTGAAAGAATAAGCGCGAAACAAATTACATGATCGAAGGGGACGTAAATATAATAAGGAATATACATCTGCAAGTTCTTAGATGAATGTTCAAAGAAACTCTTTTTTCTTACCGATTTCTCCATGAGTATTGCTACCAACTGCCACATGACATATCTCTGAGGTTGGTTGAGTTTGACAGATGGTAAATGAGAAAGTTTCATAATACTAATCACCATTGGAACGTATAATAGAGCACATGACAACATGACGGAAGTGATGATCAAATTGTAATACTGAAAAAAAAAACGATTTGTGAAGCGTGACCGAAACGCTCACCAGTGCAAACGGCACATAGTCTCTTTCTGTGAGCCGAAAGTACATAACAACTCCGAATTCAGTGACTGAAACCCCATACGCTATGCAGAATATTTTCTTCGTGGCTTTCTCCGAGAAGTTCAGACACTTTTCAGTGTCGGGAAAAAAGTAAAGGAAGAATCTTTGAATTGCTAGCAGACTCAGTAGATACTGGTTGACTTCCACGGCAAAAAGTAAGCAGAATCTCCACAGCAGTTCAATTAAGAAGAGCACCCCACCTAAAGATTTGAAATCGAATATTGTCACAACTAGCAACCACGTGAAATCAACAAAGAGACCGCAACAGAAGCATCGTATGAACCTGTGGAAATAATTGATAATTGGAAATACTGCAGACTTCCGGTCTTGTTGCCAATTCTTCCTATAAACTTGTAAGTAGACCAGAAATACTGGTATTGTGCAGAGCACGATAATATTAACTAAACAACGGTAGACAATCACTTCTTCCTTGCTGAAGTCTCGCATGGCTAGAGCAACTACCGACAAGCACGTATGTTTCAACAACTGACTCCAGTTTTTGTTCTCCCTTCGTTTCCACCTGTATCGATAGGGAAAGTAGGCGTGCTGCCCGGGGTTACCAGAAGGAGCAGATGTAATGATACTCCGGGGCTCATGCGTCATGGATTTGCGGCTTGTCGATGCACCATGTTAACATTCCGGATTCCTATCAGGAGAAGCGAAGGGTCATCATTTGATTTACTCTCCATATTACTGAGAATTACATAAGATATTACATAAGATATTACATATTACATAAGAGGTCCAATTAGAAGGTCTCTGTGCTTAAAGCTAATTATCAGTCAAGTTTTTTAACTTTCGTTTTCGGGACACCGATCAAGAAAGTGACCCAATCATTTCAAGCTCTTTATTACAAGACGTGACAAAAACACGGAATCTTTACTATTAACAAACGCAAAATTCTGTCTGTGTGTGTGTGTGTCTGTCGGTGTCGTATATCCCGCCCTAGCGAAGTCCCCACTGAACCAAAATTTCTCAAATTTTCACAGGTTATCAAAATCGGGCTCTGAATGATGCCCGTCTTTTTTAATTTACGATTCATCAAAAAACGAGGCCATAAGGTCGCAAAACCCTCATCAATCAGTGGTTTCAGTTTCGAAAGAGGAGAGTGACGAGTTCACGGAATTAATTCAGACAGTTTCAAAAATTTCAAAATTTCACGTTTGCCCGAAGGGCCCCAGAGGGGCGTGCCCCTCTGGTAAAATTATATTCATGAAATACATCGTAAAGTCAGTTTACTGGGATAGTATAAACTTCAGGATGTACATTATTATTGTTCCTCCTGAACTTGGCCCGTAGAGAATTGATGGCCTTCTTCAGCTTTAACACTGCTGGGATCGTTTCGAAGGTCCGTTTGTTACAACCCAGATAAGTTAGTTGCATGAGCAGTGGAATGAGAAAAATATCGAAAATCTTGCAATTGCCGATAGCCTAAAAGAAAATGAATTGAACACATCAACGAGAAACAGATTACATCATCAAGGGGGATGTAAAGGCCGTAAGGAATATACATCTGAAATTTCTAAAATGGATATTTAATAAACCTATAATATATTTGTACCGTTTTCTCGATGAGTACAGCTACCAACTGTCACATGGCATATCTCTGAGGTTGGCTGAGTTTGACAGATGGTAAGTGAGAAAGTTTCAGGATACTGATCACCATTGGAACGTATAATACAGCACATGTCAGCATAATCAAATTGATGATAACATTGTAAAACTGAAAAAAATAGTTTCTGAGGCACGACTGAAACGCTTACAATAATGGCGTTATCTGCTCTAAAATAAAAAACAAGCCCGTATTCAGCAACTGAAACTGCATACGCTACGCAAATTATTTTCTTCATGGTTTTCTCCGAGAAGTTCAGATACTTTTCAGTGTTGGGAAAAAAGTAAAGGAAGAATCTTTGAATTGCCAGCAGACTCAAAAGGTGCTGGTTGACTTCTACAGCAACAAGTGAGACGAGTACCCATAGTCCTGCAATGAACACGAGCACCCAACGGAAATGTTTGGAATCGAATATTGCCACAATTATCAAACACGTGAAGCACAAAAAGAGACTGCAATAGAAGCATCGCAAAAACCAATGGAAATAGTGGATGATTGGAAATACTGCAGAGTTCCGGTCTTGTTGCCAGTTCTTGCTATACACGTATAAGTAGACCAGAAATACTGCTATTGCGCAAAGCACGTAAATAGGAACCGCGTAACTAAAGAAAGTTTTTGACACACGACGTTCCTCGTCTTCCTCTAGCATGGCTGGTAAACCTTCCATCAAGCACTTAAGTTTCAATCACTGACTCTAGATTTGGTTCTCCCGTTGTTTCCACCTGTAATAGGGGAAGTAGGCGTGTCGTCCATAATACCAGAATTAGCAGATGTATTGATAGTTTAGGATCACTAGAAAGAGCTCTGGTGCTCATACTACGACATTCAAAAAATTAAAAAAAAAACGCAACATTCTGTGTGTGTGTGTGTGTATGTGTGTGTGTGTGTCTGTTTGTGTCGTATATCCCGCCCTAGCGAAGTCCTCACTAGACCAAATCTCCCCAATTTTTCACAGGTTATCAGAAATAGGCTCTAAATGATGCCCGTCTTTTTCGATTTTGGATTCATCAAGAAATGAGGTCACGAGGTCGTGAAAAACTCATCAATCTGTAGTTTCAGTTATGAAAGAGGAGAGTGACGAGTTCACGGAATTAATTCACACATTACCAAAAATTTCACGTTGGCCCGAAGGGCCCCAGAGGGGCGTGCCCCTCTGGTTATATTCAAAACATGACTTTTACAATATTCAGTTTACTGGAATCTTGGGAATTCCCAGTATTATTGTTCTTGCTTCAGGAAGAAAAAAAAAAGAAGAACTTTTGAATTGTTAGTAATCTCAATAGAACTGACTGAATTTCACAACACGATTGGGATTTTTCTGGATACTCGAAAGAATCGGTCACATACTCTAGCATTTTCGTGAAGTTTCAAACAAACACGCATATGTATTTCAACCGGGTTTTCGTTCCCACCTGAAATGTTGTCGGTAACGAATTGGAAAACCGACACGATCAGAAATAGTGGATGATTGGAAATACTGCAGAGTTGCGGTCTTGTTTCCAGTTCTTGCTATACACGTATAAATAGGACAGAAATACTGGTATTGTGTAGAACACGAAAATAGGAGCCACAAAGCGATAGAAAAATAAGGTCTTCTCGTTTATTGCTACCATTGCTCAAAAACCTACCAGCAAGCACGTATGGGTCAATCACTGACTCTAGTTTCGGTCCTCCCTCCGATTTCACCTGTACCAATAAGGGCAAACAAGCGCGTTGCCCTGGTTACCAGAAGGAGCAGATGTGTGGATACTCTGGGGCTCTTGCGTCATGGACTTGCTGCCTGTCGATGCACCATGTTAACATTTTAGTTTTTGTGTGACTATAACTGAGTAGTAGCTCCTTGTGAACATGGGTCGTTAGTTGAAAAATTATTTTCGCCGATTTCCCTGAAAATCTGTGAGTGTGTCAAGCAACTCTGTGAGTCCGCGACCTTTGATCGGGTGAAGGAGTCGTGGTTTGCTAGTTCTCCCCACAGTAAGACAATGTGTTTACAACTACAAAAGAGAGATCCAGAGTGCTTGATACATTATTAATTTGAATATCTGTCTAAATTTCTAAGCGTTGAACCATGTTGAAGTGTCTTGTGTGGACTACATATCAAGGTTCACACTCAGGTGCAGCTGCTCGCATTTTTTGTTCTCCTGTACAAGACGCTTCGAGTTTCTAGTTTGTAGTGAAAGATGATTCCTCTTTGTCGGATTCATTCGAAACGAATATCTCTATGACGCTTTGAAATGATACTATTCATTGCAACCACTCATAGAGAATTGAATTGAGAATACGATTTTACACTAGTCAGTTCACTGGAATAGTATAAACTTGAGGATGCACAGTATTATTGTTCCTTCCAAACTTGGCATGTAGAGATTTGATGGTTTTCTTCAATTTTAACACTGCTGGGATCGTTTCGAAGGTCCGCTTGTTACAACCCAGATAAGTTAGTTGCATCAGCAGTGGAATAAAGAAAACATCAAAGAACTTGCATGCGACAAGAGCCTGAAAGAAACTGAATCTAACAAATCAACGAGAAACAGATTACCGTTTTGAGAGAATAGTGAAGACATATAGGAATATACATCTGCAATTTCTCAGACAGAAGTTTAGAAAAACTATCTTCTTACCGATTTCTCAATTAGTATGGCTACCAACTGCCACATGACATATCTCTGAGGTTGGCTGAGTTTGACAGATGGCAAATGAGAAAGTTTTTTAATACTGATCACCATTGGAACGTATAATAGAGCACATGACAACATAATTAAATTGAGGATCAAATCGTAAAACTGGAAAGAAAGTTTCTGAAGCACGACGGAAACGCTCACCAGTTTGAAAGTCTCGTAGTCTCTTTTTGTATAATAAAAATAATAAACAATCCCGAATTCAGTGACTGAAACTCCATATGCTATACAAATTATTTTCTTCATGGTATTTTCTGAAAAGTTCAGATACTTTTCAGTGTCAGGAAAAAAGTAAAGGAAGAATCTTTGAAGTGCCAGCAGACTCAGTAGGTACTGGTTGACTTCCACGACAAAAAATAAGCATATCATCGAAAAAATTGCCATTACCACGGGCCAACCATCCAAAAGATCGTAGTCAAAAAATACCGAAAATAGCAACCACGGGAAAAGAACAATGAGACTGCAATTAAAGCATCGTATGAACCAATGGAAATAATTGATGATTGGGAACACTGCAGAGTTCTTGTCTTGTTTCAAGTTCTTGCTATAAACGTGCAAGTAGACCAGAAATGAGGGTAATGTGCAAATCACGAAAATAAGAACGAATAAACGGGGGATGATTATCTCGCCAGCGTCCTCGCCAATTTCTAGCATGGCTAGTGCTCCTACGATGAAACAAGTATGTCTCAATCACTGATTCTAATTTTGGTTCTCCCTTCGTTTTCACCTGTATCGATAGGGAAAGTAGGCGTGCTGCCCGGGGTTACCAGAAGGAGCAATTTCGTTTAGACTACAAGGCTCATGCGTCACGAATTCGCTGCTATCCAAAACATTTCAATTCCTAGGAGGAGTGCACAGAAATAATGTTCCATGTGAACATGGTCCGTAAATGCGGTATTTTTTGCTCGGACCTTACAAACTTCGTAGTTCTTCGAAAATTCTCAAATGCTATACTCCCGGTGCTCATGCTTCCTAGCCATCCTCGGCGTCCCAGCCTTCCCATGCTCGTGGCTCGTCGATGATATGCTTACATTTTAGATGTTGTTGAACTATCATCGAATAATGGGTTGTTTTGTGCAGTTTGAATGTTCTCCTATACAAGTTGATCACAGACTCTGGACACCGATCAGGAATGTCGCTAATTTTTATCAAGCTCTTTATTACAATATGAGGGAAGGGGAACAGGAACGTAGAAACGATGAAACTCAAAAAACAGAACGTCAGTTCACTGGAATGGTGTAAACTTGAGGATGCACAATATTATTGTTCCTTCCAAACTTGGCACGTAGAGAGTTGAAGGTCTTCTTTAGCCTCAACGCTGGGATCGTTTCAAAGATCCTCTTGTTACAACCAAGATAAGTTAGTTGCATGAGCAGTGGAATGAGCAAAGTATCAAAGCACTTGCAGTCAAAAAGAGCCTGAAAAAAATAAATTGAACAAATCAAGAAGACACAGATTGACTGCTCGAGAGGGATGTAAAGACAATAAGGAATATACATCTGCAATTTCATAGATAGAGATTTTGGAAACCTCTTTTTTTACCGATTTCTCTATTAGTATAGCTACCAGCTGCCACATGCCATATCTCTGAGGTTGACTGAGTTTGACAGATGGTAAATGAGAAAGTTTCAAAATACTGATCACCATTGGAACGTATAATATAGCACAAGACAACATAATGAAATTGATGATCAAATTGTAAGACTGGAAAAAAGAATTAAATCACGACCGAAACGTTTACCACTGCAAACGTCACGTAGTCTTTTTTCGTATGCAATAAATACGAAAAAATCCCGCATTGAGTAACTGAAATCACATACGCTATGCAAATTATTTTCTTCAGGGTTTTCTCCGAGAAGTTCAGATACTTTTCAGTGTTGGGAAAAAAGTAAAGAAAGAATCTTTGAATTGCCAGCAGACTTAGTAGGTACTGGTTGGCTTCCACGGCAAAAAATTAGCCAAAGATCCATAGAACTTCAACAAGCAAGAGAACCCCACCGAAAGATTCTAGTTTGAATATTCCCAAAATTAGCCACCACGTGAACGAAATATAGAGACTACAATAAAAGCATCGTGAGAACCAATGGAAATAGGACTCGCTGCCGCAATGACAGTTCTGGCGACGCGCACAAAACGAAATAAATTCCAGTGGCGACGAAAAACTGCATTTTTTCGGCTGAAAGTGCACAAAAGTAGGAAATTTTGATGGGAAAGTGTGCAGAATCATAATATCTCTCACTCCGATGAATATTTTCTCGTTTGGTGCACTTACAGCCAAAAAAATCCAATTTTTTGTCGCCACTGGAATTAATTTCGTTTTGTGCGCGTCGCCAGAACTGTCATTGCGACAGCGAGTCCGCAGACACCAAAGCAACAAATATAGCATCAACCTGCTCATATGGCATCTGACACAAACGGGCTCTTCCATTCTCATGTAAATCAGAAATAACCGGACTTCGAAAGAAACCATGACACATGAGCACTGGAGCAACACACTTGATCCTGCATTTAACCCGGACAACGCGCGCGTCAGCCCTAATGGTACAGGTGAAAACGAAGGAGGAACCGAAACTAGAGTCAGTGATTGAGAAATACGGGCTTGATGGAAGGTTCACTAGCCATGCTAGAGTATGACAAGGAAGACTCATTGTTCTACCGTCTTCTCTTATCTATTCCCGTGTTTTGCACATTACCACTGTTTCTGGTCTACTTATACGTTTATAACAAGAACTGGCAACAAGTTTATACCATTCCAGTAAACTAACTAATGTAAAAATCATGTTTTAACTTCAATGCCCTTTGAGTTGTTTCAATGAACGATATCGTGTCAAAGCTTCCTAG
>LR545679.1:0-30866 GCA_900536305.3 Caenorhabditis sp. 40 LS-2015 | reverse complement strand
CCCCCAAAAGGTCGACAAAAATCAAAAACGAAAATTTTCGAAAAAAAATCCAATTTCATTTTTCAGACTTTCCGCAAGAGAAAGAGAGAGAAAATCTCGATAGAAACATTGCCAACTTCAGACTTTACCAAGAATGACTGACGGTTTGGTGCTCGTACTCATCTACACGGCGGCCACTTGTGTTTGTGAGTCTCTCGGGAAGCTAGAAACGCGTCAAGCTCAAGCTTCAAGCTCAAGCTCAAGCTTTAACCTCAAGCTCAAGCTTCAAGCTTAAGCTCAAGCTCAAGCTTTAAGCTCAAGCTCAAGCATCTTGACGCGTTTCTGGAGCCTTTGTTATGCGTACGGTAGCGAGTTGTGCGCCAGAGGCACTGGAAATGCGTCAGTGAAAGAAAGCCAACCCCCAAAGCCCCCAACTTCCAGACACACTTCAAATGTGCTCGAAAAAGAAGAAGACGTCGGTGGCAAAGAGTCGCGGCGACGTTCCGATGTCTGGCTTCGGCGGTGCGACTGTCATGGGACCAGCGGACGGCGGAGGAGGAGCCTCGCAGATGAAGAAGCCCGACGAGGTGAAGAAGGAGCCAGAAGACGTGAAAAAGGAGGAGAAGGCGACTGGAGAGGAGCCGAAGAAGGAGGAGCCAGCGAAGAAGGAGCCGGAGGAAAAGAAGGATCCGGAGGAGAAGAAGGACACTGAGGAAAAAAAGGAGGCCGACGAGAAGAAGGATCCCGAGGAGAAGAAGGATCCGGAGGAGGGCAAGAAGAGCTCGGATGAGAAGGATGAGGGCAAAAAGACAGAGGATAAGGAGGAGAAGAAGAAGAAGTCGGAGAAGTCGACGAAGAAGTCCAAGGACGAGGAGAAGAAGGAGGAGTCGAAGAAGGAGCAGCCGAAGAAGCAGAAGGAGGAGCTGGTGCCCCGAGTGATTCCGTTGACCGAGAAGGAGAAGTTGATTGCGCAGGGGTTGAAGAAGGACAAGAAGGACTATCAGACGATGAACGATATTGAGAGCGATTGGGGCGACAAGTCGGCCAAGGTAAGAGCCTAAAACCGACTAAAAATCTAAATCTACTATTATTCTTTCAGAAAAACCGAACCAAAGCATCGAAGGATGAGACGGAGGCGAAGAAGGATGATGACAAAAAGGAGGATGCTCCCGAGAAGAAGACGGAGGAAAAGAAAGAGGAGTGATCTTATTTTTTTGTGGAATGAATTTGAAGAACTTTTTTTTTTGAATTTCTCGTTTTTCCCGCCGAAAATTATCTCTGCCTCGTGTAACTGCGCTCTATCGAACGATTGAGTGGGAGAGAAACTAAACGGCAAGAAAAAATGTCACGCAACACACAACACTCGGCTAATACCACAACGATATAGAGAGAAAAAAAAGAGAGGCAATTTAATAAAGTAGGCGGGGTTCATATCGACTTTTTGTTTTTCTGAGCTGAGATTTTGAAGCTTGAAACCTTTTGAACGGGCTCAGATTATACTTGAAATTGTTTCTTGGCTGCTTGACTCGATTTTTGAAACGAAATTTTCAAAAAAATTCGTTTTAATCCCATGAGAATGCATTCATTCGAATGAGAAGAAAATTTGGAACATTTTCGAAAATTTCTCTGATTTCAATTGAAAGCTACAGTAGCTTAAAGGCGCATACCGAAGTTTGGTGGCCTGGGTCCTGGCACGGAGCGAATTTCCAGAAAGCCACGATTTATTTCGCGAAAAGGCGGCACTTTGCACTTTTTTCAATCAATTTTGCGATTTTTTGACAGGTTTTCCGGTTTTTTCCTGGAAATTGACGATTTTTGAGGTTAAGCCGATAGTTTTGGAGTGATTTCGCTAGTAAATTGAGTCTAATTATGCCTTGAAAACTCTGCAAAAAATGTTTCATGAAAAATTCAGTTTTCCTCCGATTTTCTTAATTTTTCGTCAATTTTCGGGATTTTTTGGCTTAATTCTGCTTTTTCATTGGTGTTTCTGTAAAACTTCGTTTTTTTCGATTTTTCTCCTCAATTTTTCGTCGATTTTTAATTTCGCCCGATTTTTAATCTCCAACCTACTTTTCCATTCCTTTTCTGGCCATTTAATCAATTTTCTCTAGATCTCGTACTTATATACATGTTTTCTCCTCCCCCTCTCCCAATACTCCCGAAATTTCCGTCCAATTTCCGGCCTAGATTCTAGACACCTCCCACTCAATGCTAACAAGGCTGTAAGCGATATACTTTATTGATTTGGCACACATTTTTAAGCAATCTTGCACATCTCCTCATTTTTCATCGACTCCAGCTTACAGACGACATCCTTGAGATGGTGTTCAGCGTCGCCATTGCGCTCTCCGTTCACTTGAATCCATGGGAGCTAGAAAGTGCAGGTTTTGAACTGATTTCTAAATGAGAAACTCACCCATGAAGATCCTGGCGCTACGTTGAATCTGTACGAGTTCTCGTCATTTAGCAAGTACTCTCCCTCATCGGTTTCCGCGCAAGTTTTGATAGCCTTTCCCTCCTCGGTTTTTGGAAGACACTCCAAGCCAGCCTCGTACGTCTTGAGTCCCTGGATACACCCAACAATGAGCATCCAGTCTCCATCAACGTGCTTCTTGGAGCAAACTTGAAGCTTGTTGAGGTCACACTCGATCTTTCCGTGGAGACAATTATTTCTAAAGGAACTGGGGAATCTTTAGAATTGCCTCAAATTCAACTTACACATAATGCCCATCTATCTTCTTTCCTCCAATCGGTACCGCATGAAAATCTAGCTTGAAATCCTCGGTGAAGTTCTGACTGTACTTCTCGTAGAATGGGACTAGTTGACTCTTGACAAATTTCGACGTGTCCGGGCATCGGGCGATTCCAAAAACCTCCACCAAATCGCCGGCGAGGGTGACCGAGATTGAGGATAGAAGGAGAACAAGTGGAAGTTTGGTCATTCTCAATGAAAAAACCATTCGAAATCGGAGGGCTTTTATTGCGATTTATTAGCATTATTCATGATCTAACACAACACAGAAAATTATGATAATGAAGGTTTGCAAAATGAACGAAGTGAAAGTTCAATCTTCCACCTTCACAATCTGCTCGAATCCGGGATACTCTGGCATGTGAAGATTGTGCTCCTCCACAAGTGCACTCGGTACAAAACGACCTCCCAGGAAATGTGGACCCGTCCAGTTCTTCATGCAATTCTTCGGGAGCGTCAGAGAGATGATGGCGTGCGGATGAATGAAGTCCTCGGAGTCCGTCGGCGCGCCCTTCTCCACATCCCATCCGGACGGGACGTCGATGCAGAAGACGCGGATTCCAGAAGTGCGGACTGTCTTGAGAATCTGGGTGAATGGGTCGCGTGGTGGTGGTTGGAAGGAGAATCCGAAGAGGGCGTCGACGATGAGTGGGAACGATTGGAGATCGGTGGGAAGGGTTGTCTGGACTGGGATGGCCGAAGTTTCGCATTGGGTAACTAGACTCTTCATCAGCTCGTTTCGAGATTCCTTTGGGTAGACGATTGATGGGTTGAAGCCCTGAAAATGCATTCTTGTAGAGGCTTACGAATTCCTGTAGTTTGTAGTCTCTAAGCCTCTACAAGCTACCTGCGTCTCAAACAGCGCGAACTGACTTTGTAGAGGCTTAGCGACTACAAACTACAGAAACTTGCAAGCCTCTACAAAACCCAAAAGCGGCGAGTCTACAGGTTTGCAGAGGCTTATGAATTGTTGTAGTTTGTAGTCTCTAAGCCTCTACAAAATCGGCCGCCGACGTTTGCACACTCACGCTTTGTAGGGGCTTACGAATGCTTGTAGTTTGTAGTTTCTAACCTCTACAAAGGCACCCAGCCTTCTTGTTTGGCTGCGCGGTTTGTAGAGGCTCAGCGACTACAAACTACACGATTTCGTAAGCCTCTACAAAGCCTCCCCTCCCTCTTTTTGTGACGCAATTTTGTAGAGGCTTAGAAACTACAAACTACAAAAACTCGTAAGCCTCTACAAAACTGAAAAGCGGCGAGTCGACAGATTTTGTAGAGGCTTATGAATTCGTGTAGTTTGTAGTCTGTAAGCCTCACGTCACTGCTCGCACCTCGTCTTATTGTTTTTGCCTGTTTCCTGTCTAGAACTCGAAATCTCATATATATATATTCCCTGGTGCATTTTTTTTTGTCTTGCTTCCTTCTCTCCTGCTCATTTCCGACGACGTCCCGCCCACACTTCTCCCGTTTGCCCCCCGATATCTCTTACTCTACAGAAGATGTAATAGGGAAAACTCACGAATTGTTGAAGGTGTCTGGCGCACACGAATCCGTCGCCTCCGTTGTTTCCGGGTCCACACAGGACGGCCACTTTGCCTGAAAAAGTATCTCCGGAATCATCCCTGTTCTCTCTGATTTCTCTCGCGTTTCTCTAGCGTATGCTCACTCACTCTTCGGATAGTGAGCCGCGATGGCCTGTGCTGCGGCGAGACCGGCCAGCTCCATCAGCTGTTCGACTTTGAATCCGTACTTGGAGAAGAGCTCGGCGTCGATTTGTGTCGCCAACGCTTGTCCGATAAACGAGACGGTCTTTTTCGAAATGATGTGCACCATTTTGAGACCTGAAAAAAAATTTTTTTTTTGCTCCAAGAATAAGTTTACACACTTCCGCTTCTACCCATGCATAACCCATCAAGAAACCGAATAAAATTTTATATGCACAATGAGAAAAAAAAAGTCGGAAGATGGAAAGGGCTTCGTCGCGTTCCATGTGATTCATCATACGAGGAAAAAAAATAGAAGCGGTTTTTTTTTCTCGGCGCTCTCTAGCCATTTTTCTTCTCCATCCATCCCATTTTTTGGCGCCCCAGAAGTTCCCCCTATATTTGTTATTCCAATTGATTTCGAACACTGATTGTGATATGATGTTGATGATGATGATACTAACACAAACAAAGAGAAGAAGAAGAGAAGAGCGCGCGCGCCTCATCTCACCAACCACCCCAGTCTCATCGCTAATGACGTCAAAAACAGTGTGTTGAGACGGGGGACGACAAGCGGTGGTGACACCGAAAAAAGCGCGAACGAGAAGGATGAAAAAAGAAAGAAAAGTTATGCAAAAATTAGTCTCAAACACTCGTCATAGGCATCGAAACCGTCTCGAGTACGATGGGGCGCGAATGCGATTTCTATAAGTTGTTGTTTAGAGGAAAAATGGCAGCGAATAGAGTGAAAGAAGCCGAATTGATTTTTGCTTTGTGTGTCGCTTCATTTTTTTTTTGATAATGGAGCATAGATAGATAGAGAGAGAGAGAGAGAGAGGGTTTGTGGTGAGGAAGAAGAGTGTAGCCAGTGTGTATGTGTACAAGCTTGAGAATTGTTTTTCTTTTGTTCAGTGTGTGTGTGTGTGTGTAAAATTTTGCACCTCGGATTTTTTCTAGAAATCGTCCGATAGAACGCTAAGAAACACCTTGTCTTTTCGCATTTTGCTGAAAAAGCTTTATTCCCCCATGTACGAAAAAGACGCTCTGTGACTTTTTGTTGTTGTTATTGGTTTTTTTTTGTTGTCTCTTCACTTTTTTTTCTTCATCATCGTTCTCCCCCTCCGCCCTTCCCCGCTTCCTCATGCCTCCTCCTCCACAAAGATATCACCTTGCACGGAGAATTGAACATGAAAGAAGACGGGGGAAAAAATATATATGAAGCTTCTGGGGGCAAAAACGCCTTATCCACACGCCTTCTACCTCTATTAGCTGTTAGGCTGTATGTGTTAGATGTTATGTTAGCCCAACCGAGTTGTGTGTGTGGGTTTTCCCTCTGTAGATGTGGGTGCCTCTCTCTCCTAGCTAGCTGGAGCACGCATGCTTGCTTCTTCTTTTCCATCTTCTAGTGCTGTTACTACTACTCTCGGTCTGCTGACGACGACGGCGGCGACGTCTTCATCGATTCGTGGGGCGCCGACACGAGTAGAAGGAGGAGGAGAAGAAAGAGAAGACGACTACTTTCGAGATGACGTTTGTCTAACTGTCTGCGTCTCTCTTACTACTCTATTCCTGAAAAAGAGAAGGAGAAGAGACAGCAACAGCACAGCTAGCGACGATCGAATATTTCGTGTTGTGTGTGTCACTATGGAGAAGAGAGAACGGAGAAGAAGAGAGAGAGAGAGGGCCGCCCTGTCTGCGTTTACCCGCTCTCTAGCCACAGGACGGGCGGACTCTGCCCGTCTGATTCTCTTCCACTCCCCTGCGTCTCTAGCTTCTATCGTCCCATTCCGTTGGAGGAAATGAGAGGGTTTTACTCTTTTCTCTCTCTCCCTCTCTCTCTCTAGTACTGATGCTATGTGCTGCTGGGGCTGTGTGCCCTCTACGCGTCCCCCAAGGCCTTTGGGTGATTGGTGTCGGTTTCTGTGCTTCTCTGCATCTCGATGTCTCTCACCACTCTCTCGCTCTTCTTCATCACACGTTTAGCCACGCAAATTTTCGACTTTTGGCGCCCAGAATATATGTATTTGTGTCAGGTTGTTGCGCGATTTTTCTCGATTCAGCAGGGAGCATTTCAGGCTGAGAAAGTTTTTTGGTGATTGATCTCCTGTTGAGTCTCGATTCTTGGAATGGACGATGAGTTGGCAGAAATATCTAATCTACAATTTACATGACTCAGGCTGATAGCGAAATTGGAAGAAGAATTGGAGAAAAAAATGGAAATAGTTATGAAAAAATTTTCGTAATTAGTATGTCTAGATTTTAGGAAATGGCAGATGATTCAGTTTTGTTTTGAATTTTTCGTAATAGCTTCATCATTTTTTTTTTGTCGATTTATCGATTCACTTGATTGGATTTTTTTTGTTGCCTCATACGCTCTGAATAGGAACTATTGGGAAATAGTTATTGAAAAAGTTAGTTTTCGTAGTTTAGGGGCTGTAATTGTGTCTGGAATTCAGTTTTTCAACATTTTCTTCAAAGCAACCGTTTAGAAAAAGAATCAAGCCTTGATTTTCAGTTTTCGTTCAATTTCTCAATAGTTTGTTTATTGAAATATTCCCCTGATGCCTTTTTCTCTACTCCTTCCCCTAGATTCTTCGTCTAGACTATCGCAATTCTCTTTGCCTTGTTTTCCCTTTTTTTCTGGTCTGACAATTATCAAATCTTTGTTTCTCTGTTCCCTCATTGATTTCTCGCCCAGAAACGACATTCATATTCCTATATATTCATTTTTCAGGTGGACCCTCAATTCCTTCTCATATCCACCCCCTACCACTCCATCTGTGCGTCTGTCTTGAGCAGAGAGCAGTTATCCCCACCCAACGCGCTGTGTCTGCTTCTCCTCCTCCGTTTCCATCTACACGCGAGGAAATAAGGAGCACTCTCTGCTGGCTCAACGAAACGAACGACGGTGTGCGCTGTTTGGCGATGAATAAGCAGCTCTTGTCGTGCTCGCTGAAAAGCGGCAAGCAGGTCACCATGGTGGTGGCCTCGGTCGCAACAGACGGAGTCGATCAACAGGTTTGGCTTTTGGGTTTTTTGAGAGATTTCGACTGGAAAAATTGAGCACTCCTCGTTTTAAGAGACTCATTTTCTCAAAATTCAAGCCAGTTTTCGCCTCTGAAAAACCTTGATTTTTGAGCACCGAATTGTAATCTTAAAAAATGACCTAGAAGTCTTTTGAACCAATCCCAATGACGTGTTGTTATTTCTCGAGCCATCAAAATTTGACGAAATTTGGACGAAATTCCAATTTTCGCCACTCGAAAATCATAATTAAAAGTGACTCAACCCAAAAAGCCGTCGTCATTTTGCTCTTTTCTGTGTCGACTCAACAAGAAAAAATGACGAGACAAGAAAATTGTGAGAAATTCCCAGCTTCTTCTACTTGAATTGACGTCAATCGAGAGCCAATTTTGTAGTCATCATCAGAATTTCCAGGTCGAAATCTCCTACTACGATCAAAAGGTGATCGGAAACGGATCGTTCGGTGTGGTGTTCCTCGCGAAACTGTCCACGACCAACGAGATGGTGGCCATCAAGAAAGTGCTGCAAGACAAGCGATTCAAGAATCGAGAGCTTCAGATCATGCGAAAGCTCAACCACCCAAACATTGTCAAACTCAAGTACTTCTTCTACTCGAGCGGCGACAAGAAGGACGAGCTGTATCTCAATCTGATACTCGAATATGTTCCAGAGACTGTCTACAGGTTTGTTTTTGTAGTTTCTCAACGAGTAGGCTGAGAGACTACGAACTACAAAAGAGTTATAAGCGAAAATCTGTCTACTCTATTCCCAACGTTTGGCAAATTTCAGAGTGGCCCGGCACTACTCAAAGCAACGGCAGCAGATCCCGATGATCTACGTCAAATTGTACATGTACCAACTGCTGCGTTCGCTCGCCTACATTCACAGCATCGGCATCTGCCATCGTGACATCAAGCCACAGAATCTGCTCATCGACCCCGAGACGGGCATTCTGAAGCTGTGCGACTTCGGTTCGGCAAAGTATCTGGTGCGCAACGAGCCGAACGTCTCGTATATCTGCTCACGCTACTACCGCGCGCCAGAGCTCATCTTCGGCGCCACCAACTACACCAACTCGATTGACGTGTGGTCGGCGGGCACCGTGATGGCCGAGCTCCTCCTCGGACAGCCGATCTTCCCCGGAGACTCTGGCGTCGATCAGCTCGTCGAGATCATCAAGGTGCTCGGAACGCCGACTCGCGAACAGATTCAGAGCATGAATCCGAACTACAAGGAGTTCAAGTTCCCACAAATCAAGGCGCACCCGTGGAACAAGGTGTTCCGCGTGCACACCCCCGCCGAAGCCATCGACCTCATTTCGAAGATCATCGAGTATACGCCGACGTCGCGGCCAACGCCACAAGCAGTAAGTTTTTGTGTGTGTGTGTTCATAAAAATATGAGTCATCTGGAACATTCCGGATGTTTTTTCATGAGGCTGTAAAGATTCCGGAAATCGGGTCAACACCGGAGAAACGAAAACAACTAGTACAAAAATTATATGAACATCGAAACCCCTTGCCGATCCATGTGAAAATCACCTGCATTCTGAATCTGATCCCTTCTTTTCGGATTTGATCGCGTTCAGACGCACACAGAATCTCGTTCTCTTTCGGATTCCGAAATGCAGGATTGTGTGAAAAAAATCAGATGAGATCTATTCTAGATAGGGATAGGAATCTTCTGCTGCCATCTGCCACTCGATTTTTTTTGTGGTGTTGTCTTTAAACAGTTTTGGACTGTTGGCCCCTCTAGAAGATTAAAAATCGTTTCTCTTCCAATCCGAATTTTCCAGGCCTGCCAGCACGCGTTCTTCGACGAGCTCAGGAGTCCGGAAGCCCGCCTTCCATCCGGACGACCACTGCCAACACTCGAATGGGACGGACCGAATGAGGTGTCGGCGACGGGTGGAGACATGGCTGGACCATCGGCCTAAGGCCCTTTGGTGTCCCTTTTATTATTATTTCATTTTTTATCATCATCATCAACTCGTCCCCGTCCCCCACCACCCCACAATGTCCCGTTTTTTCTTCATGTCTCTATTTTCGTTCCCATCACTCTATCCGGTATCTGGATTTTGACTGCTGGGGAGTCGAAAAATATGGACACGAGTGTAACTTTTTCTTCTTCACGTTTTTTTTTCTCTTTTCCTTGTAATGTGTTACCTGTTTTCCTCGCCTTCCAATCCATTCATTCGCTTCACTCCTCCTCCTCCTAGCAAGCAAATCTTGTTGTAGTAGAAACACAAAAAAAGAGTGCCGGCACACACACAGACCCTCCCAAAAAAGAACACATAATTTTTCTTAACTTTTTCTCCTCTTCTACTGACGAAATTTTCTAGTCTCCCCCTTTGAAAAAAAAAGAACGGGTCGAAATTTTCAAATACCTAATTTTATTCGTTTTTTGATGTATCTGAATTCGGAAATTTTGATATACACACCAGAAAATTGAAAGATGGCGTCGTTCGGAGAGGGCAGCACTAGAGGTTGTGTGTTTGTAGGTGAATGAGGCTGAAAAATGGTGATGATGATGGGTTTTCTTTTTTGACAGAGTCTCTGTGCTGCTTCTGCTGGGCACCCTCTCTTTACCCAATAAAAACTCGGCTCTCTCTGAATTGCAATTTTTCTCATTCTTCTGTACATTCTTCGTCCTCCTTCTCCTCCTCCTTCTCCCCACCTGAAAATAGCCAAAATAACATGCTCTCTACGTTTTCTCATTCACTGTGTGTGTTCCCTTCCCGATTTTCTGTCCTTTTTATCACTATTATTAGTAGGTTTTCTTGACTATTTTCCCCTCCCAAAATGCCCCCGCCCGCCAACTCCGCCAATTAACCTTGTGCTTTTTTGTCTTGAATCTTTGAATTCTAAAATTTATTTTAATTTTATTCCACCCCAATATCCCCTCCCCTCCCCGATCACCCATCACCACCAACACCAAATCCCCGACAACTCGTGAATATGATGATTTTTTTGTCTTCTATTTCCTCTTATTTGTATTATCCACACCATCACCACCATCACCCACCATGCACACACACACCAACACCAAAAAATTTCTGAAAAAAATGATATCCTTGTCTATTTTTCCGCTGCTGCACCTGAAAATTCTGGATCTTATTTGGTGAACTTTTCTCTCTCTCTCTCTTTCTCCCATCCCTCTCTTCCCTCTCTCTCTCTCTGTCTCCTGTCTGTCTTCTCATTTTCTTTATTTTCTCTGGAAATAAAAGTGGATCGATTTTTTTGTTGCTTTTCGGAAAGCTAGTCAAATGGTGTTCAATTCCCCAAACTTTTGTCCTTCTCTTCCTCTCCTCATCGTCGTCGTCGTCTACATCCACAAAAAGATTGAGAAAATGAGAGGGGAACCAAAAAGCGCAGGACGATAAAGATCTCGAGGGGGGTTGGAAAGGATAGTCGATGTCTGTTTGAATCATCCAGAAGACGTCGGAGGAGACGGTTCACTCTATGAATTCTGAACACACATTGACCGAGTTCTGAGTTCTCTATTCCCTAGAAAAAGTGACGAGAAAACGGCGAAAATGGTGAGAAAATTTGAAGATTTTCATACAGAGAAACTTTGTAGAGGCTTACGAACTTTTGTAGTTTGTAGTTTCTAAGCCTCTACAAATTTGTGAGGAGGGTGGCGAACGAGTGTAGAGGCTTAGCGACTACAAACTACGAAGTTTCCTAAGCCTCTACAAAAACCGCCGACTGCCATGCCTTTTGTAGAGGCTTAGACTTTTTTGTAGTTTATAGTTTCTAAGCCTCTACAAACGGGAGGTGGTTGGCGAACGAGTGTAGAGGCTTAGCGACTACAAACTACAAGGTTTCCTAAGCCTCTACAAAATCGACGTGCTTCCATGCGCCCAAACTTCAATATTTTTTGACCGTTTTCAGCTGAAAATTTCAGAATTTCTTGTAGCATCAATGTTTACAGGTAAAAATGAAGCATTTTTATGGAAGCCCTCATCGATTTGCCAAAAATTTGAAAAGTCCGAAAAGTACAAAACTACAAATGTTGATAGGTTCTAAAAATATACATGCTTCTTTTAGATTTGGGACAGGCCTGTCGACAGGTAGAGCTACAATAATCTCGCTGAGACTGTCTAAAAAGCACGAAAATACTGGAATTCAGAACTTTTAAAAATCGAGGCTCTCAATATTTGCCACTCCCAGGCAGCAAGTGCACACACACACACACACATCAAAAACCGTTTCTCGAAGCAAAAAAAGAGAAGCCATCCTTCATCCATTTTTTCGCCTTCTATTTGCAAAATGACTGGTTTCCCATATACAACAAACGTACAGAGCGCACTTTCCCATCTCTCGTCGTCTCGCCTCCCTCCGCGCTCCACACACTCTCTCTCTCTCGCTCCCTCTGGCTTTTTCCACGTCTCTCTCTCTCCCTCTCTTCTCATATGAGAGAAGGAGAGAGGGAGGAAACACGGGAGGAAAAGAGGAGGAATTTCGATTGAAATGTGTATGAATGAGTGTATGTATGTGTATGCCACGTCGTTCCCTCCTTTCTAGGACAAAAGTGTTCAGATGGCTTCGGATTCTGAAGCGGAATCGCTCCCCTTTTGATCCCTTTTTTAAGCCACGTTTCAAACTTTGTAATCTCATTGAAATTGAATGACACCTTTACAGAAAATACTCGCGAATGGTGCTACGTGGCAGCTCAGGGAGTACCTGTTGAAAGCGAAAGCCAATATAATGAGATTTGCGGTCAAGACGAGTGAGTTTTCCTTCTTTTCATTAAAAAAAATCACCTGCCGCGAAAATTTCAGTTCTCTCAATATGCATTTGTGTTCTTCTCTTTCAAACCGTCGACTCGGACTCCAGCGACAGCGTCGTCGTCGTTGTCGGCACGACAGCGAAGACTGAAGACGTGGTGGCGGTGAACAAGACCGATGTGCTGGGGTAAGTCTTTTGTTAGAAAAAAAAAACCGAAATTTGACGAAAAACTCGGTTAAAAACGGCCAGAAATGACCGATTTCGAAGCCGACTTAATTTTTGTAGAGGCTTAGGAATTTTGCAGTTTGTAGTCTCTAAGCCTCTACAAAATGCGTAATGCGGCGAGATGATTTTGGAGAGGCTTAGCGACTACAAACAACAAAACTCGTAAGCCTCTACAAGCGGAAACGCAATGAGATTGCAGAGGCTAAGACATTATTGTAGTTTGTAGTCTCTAAGCCTCTACGAAATTCGTAATGCGGCAAGACGATTTTGGTGAGGCTCAGCGACTACAGACTACAAAATTCTTAAGCCTCTACAGAAACTAAAACGCAGCTTTCTAAGGTACAGTGAGATTGTGGAGGCTTAGGCCTTATTATAGTTTGTAGTCTCTAAGCCTCTACAAAATACAAACCAATCCTCTCGCCTGCGTGCGCATTTTGTAGAGGCTTAGCGACTACAAACTACACGGATTCCTAAGCCTCTACAAATTAAAAATTTTTATTGGTTCAATACCAAAAATTCTCCAATTTTTCACCTCTCACAAGTTTCAGCGAAGCCATCGACGCGAATGCGACAAGTCTAGAACAACACGGAGCCGCAATCGTTGGAAATGTATCAGAGGAAAAGAAGCGATCGCTGGCGATATTCTTCATCCTCTTCGTTATCATGCTGGCAACGCTGGTCGTCCATATGTTGATTGTCTCGAAGATCCACTGGATGCCCGAATCGCTAGCAATTGTGGCGCTTGGAGCACTGATTGGCTCAGTGCTATCATACTCACAGCGAGATTGGAGTGAAATCGAGGCGCTCAGCCCGGACGTCTTCTTCCTGGTTCTGCTGCCGCCGATAATTTTCGAGAACGCCTACAATCTCAACAAGGGATACTTCTTCTCGAATTTCGTTCCGATTCTCACGTTCGCGATTCTCGGCACGACGATTTCGGCGATGGTTATTGGCGCAGGGCTGTACGTTTTGGGAGCGGTAAGTTGGCAGAAAAAAGCAGCTGAATAAACATGATTCAGTTTTTTAACTTGTCTGGGAGCCATATGATCAAAAAAACTTTGCAGATCGGCATAATCTTCGAGTTCACCTTCTTCGAGTGCTTCGCATTCGCCGCCATGATCTCAGCGGTGGACCCTGTCGGCACCCTAGCCATTTTTCAAGCCGTCAAAGTCGAATCGCTCCTTTACATGCTAGTCTTCGGAGAATCCATGCTCAACGATGCCGTCTCCATTGTCTTGGCTGCTACCGCTCTACGACACGCCAAACCTTCGTTCAACTCACTGCCAGCGTCGGAAATCATCACGAGTGCTTTTGTGACGTTCACAGAGATGTTCTTCTTCTCGGCGTGCCTCGGAGTTGGCATAGGACTGTTGAGTGCGTTGGTAAGTTATTTCTTTCCTTTTCGAATCAAAAATTCCTGGAAAACCTCAAAATTTCAGCTCTTCAAACATGTGGATCTCCGCAAAACGCCATCGCTCGAGTTCGCGCTTCTCCTCATCTTCTCCTACATTCCGTATGGATTCGCCGAAGCTCTCGATCTTTCCGGAATCATGGCCATCCTCTTCTGCGGTATCTCCATGTCCCAATTCACTCGTCACAACGTCAGTCCCATCGCTCAAATCACGTTCCGACACACGTTCCGAACGATCTCCTTCGTCGCCGAGACGTCCACCTTCGCCTATATCGGAATGGCGTTCTTCACGATCAAGCTCAACTTTGCGCCATGGTTGATCTTCTGGAGTGTCGTGCTGTGTCTGCTGGGAAGAGCGTGTAACGTGTTTCCACTGGCCTATTTGGTGAATCAGTGTAGGAAAGATGTGCAGATATCCATGAAGAATCAGATCATCATGTGGTTCAGGTAATCATTCTGAAAATTTCAGTTTTTGAATCACGAAATTTGGTTCAGTGGGAGCTCTCTTTTGGTTGGGGAGAAATTGTAGAGGCTTAGCGACTACAAACTACAAAAGATGCTAAGCCTCTACAAACTACCTGCGCGTCAAGCAGCGCGACTTGACTTTTGTAGAAGCTTAGCGACTATAAACTACAAAATCTCCTAAGCCTCCCCCACACGACTAGCGTTTGCAGCGGAATGCGCGGCGCCGTCTGCTTCGCCCTCGTCCTCTACATGGATCTGGACAAAGAGAAGAAGTCGATTCTTCTAACCACCGTTCTCTTCCTCATCCTGTTCACCACTATATTCCTCGGAGGCTCCGCCCTCCCGTTCATCTCCTTCATCAATCGATGCTATCCGAACGAGAGACAACGGCGGAAGAGGAGAACGCCGCGAACCAAGGAGACGTCGAAGAACTCGTCGGCTCTCATGATGAGTAAGACTCAGGAAATGGTATGTTCTTGGGAGGACTACAAACTACAACAAAATGAAAATTTCAGTCTTTCTTCGGCAGTGATGATTGGGGACCGAAGAAGTCGGCGTTGGATGCGACGTCGTCAGCGGGGCGGCTGATGCGATCGCTTTTTGTGCGAAAGTTCACTGCAATTGAGCGGTTGGAAAATCGAGATAAACTTGCGGCACTGACGAAACGAGCACTCGCCAGTGATCAGATGACGGATAGTGATGACGTGGAGTTTGGAGCACGCAAAGACGAAACGACGAGAGGAAGGAGCAATTCCAGAGGCACTGCCAGCGACCATGTGATTGCTGGCGGCGGGGGCGGAGTCAGCGGGGAGCAGCATTTGTTGATTAGTTCGGATAGCGATTCTAATGAATTATAGGCTTTTTTTTGTAAAATATTTTGTTGTACCATTTACTTTTTTTTCTTTCTCCCTTCAGAAGACACCTGTGATATTCTAGTCATTCACTTTTTGGATCAATTCTCAATCACTTTCCTTGTACACCGGCAGCTTCAGCGTTTCGCCCAGATCTTTTTTGCATTTCATTTTTTTTTCTTATTCGCTTTTATAACATCATCGATTAGTTTTACTCTCACTCATTCACGGATACTTTATTATCTCCCTTCTCAGCAATTCCCAATTCATGTGATCCCGAGGATTTTTTGTCGTTCATTTCTCCCGTTTTTTCCCCCGATTCTTGTTGAAAAAATGGCTCTTGCCCCCAGATTTTTGTGGGTTATACAATAAATAATACACACTTTTTTGAACGAAACGTGTTCACCACAATGTGAATCGCTCCAAAAACTTCAACACTTCGCGAAGAGCAACGAGTCAAGGAGAGTTTATTTCCGAACATCAAGCAGACACGATCCGAAACCGAGAAACGAGCTCTGAAGAAAAACCATGGGGAAAGTGTGAGTTTTGGGGCTCATTCTGAAAAGCTGGGAGTCTGAAAGTGTGAAAAACAGATTGTGCAAGTTTCAAAGATAATTTTCCTTTTTTGAAGCACTCGAATTGGTTGACGGAGAGGCGAGATTCAAAGGGGGAAAGTTTTGTAGAGGCTTAGCGACCACAAACTATACTTTTTCCCTAAGCCTCTCCAAACTCACCCCTCCGCCCCGGCAACTTGTAGAGGCTTAGCGACTACAAACTACACTTTTCTCTAAGCCTCTACAAAATGCGAATGAGTGGCTGTCGGTCGGCTGATTTTGGTGAGGCTTAGCGGCTACAAACTACAAAGATTTCGTAAGCCTCTCCAAACTCACCCCTACGCTGTTGCAATTTGTAGAGGCTTAGAGGCTACAAACTACAATTCGTTCTAAGCTTCTACAAAATCCACGTATCAGAAAACTCCAACAACATCGAAAAATTCGTCCTGTTACAGCCCGAAACCAAGTGCAAAGTTGAAGAGGAACGGGTTCCAGAAGCGCAAGAAGTGCGAGGACACCATCGCGGACGACGAGAATGAGAATCCGCAGCAGCAGCCGGCCAAGAAGAACAGTAAGGAGGAGAAGCCGCCGCCGCGCTCTAAAGAGAGACCGAAATCGCGTGAAAAGGAGAGAACGTCGAAGGAGAAGCGACGATCGTCGGCAGAGGTGACCGAGAAGGAGAAGGAGCCCGAGGGGTTGAAGATTGCGAGGGCCGCGAAGGCTTTTTGTAAATATTTGTTGGATATGAGTGAGTTTGTCCGCTTGACTTAAATCCAGGAAGGAAAACGAGTTGGTTGAAAAGTACAGGTCGAAAAATGTCTCTCAAAAAATGCATATTCGGAGATTTTCAGTGCAAAATGGGCCAACTTTGAGCCGTTGAAAAATCATGTTCCAATTAATCGATTTTTATAAAACTTGGTAAATGTATTGAGCAATTCTAGATCTTCATTTTTCTTGTTGACTTTTTTTTGCGAAATTCGCTCCAAAGTGAGTTACGTCACTCTACATCAAAATTTTCAATTTTTTGGACCAATAATCTTCAACGCGACGTAACTCACTTCAGAGCAATTTTCGTAAAAAGCTGTCAACTACAAAAATGAAGATCTAGAGTTGCTTGATACATTCACCAAATTTTATAAAAGTCGAGTGATTCGAACATACTTTTTCAACTGCTCAAAAGTGCACCTCCAAAAATGCACATTCGGAGATTTTCACTGAAAACTTACCAATTTCAAACCATTTAAAAAGTGACTTCCAGTGACTCAATTCATCTGAAATTTTGTAATTGTATTAAGCAACTCTAGATATTCATTTTTGTAGTTGACAACTTTTCAGAATCATCGAATTTGAATTCAGTTAGGTGGCATTCAGGAGTCGCGTTGGTAAATAATATCCAACTAACTGGATTTTGATTATAATGAGAAGTTGTCAACTAAAAAAAATGAAGATCTGGACTTGCTTAATACACTCACAAAGTTTCAGAAAAATTGGTCGATTGGAAGTCATTTTTCCACCTCTCAAAAAAGTACTAAATTTTCAATGAAACTCAATAGAGCTCTCTCCAAAACTATCCTTAAAGCTTGAATCAAAAAACCAAAATTGTACGGTCGAAATTTCCAGAAGAATCCAGTCTGAGCACCTACTTCGACGAACATCTCGCTCGCTACCAACCCGCCGATCAAACCTCCACAGAATGGGAAAAGAACATGTCGAAGAATCGCTCGAAAGAGCAAAAGCTCTACGACAAGTCTCGTGTCCAACTCAAGTGTCAGACTCCGGAGGACTCGGAATACATCAACGCAAGTGTCATCAAGTTTGACGGATCCGACTCGGAGTTCATCCTCACACAGTATCCGCTGTGGGAGACTGTGCGCGACTGTTGGCGCATGATCTCGCAGCGAAAAGCGCTCAGAGTCATCACTATCTTTGAGGTGAGCATATTGAATGTGCACTTGTTAGAAAGAGCACAAAATTTCCTACATTTTGATATTTAAAACATCAAAAAAAGTTGAAAACTGTTTGAGTTATGAAAGTTTGAAAAATGGGATTAGACATTAAGATTTTGGATGGCCATAAAATAGTTCATTTCAACCAAAAAATTATGAATTTACATTTATCGGAAAGAGCACAAAATTCCCCACATTTTGATATTTGAAGCACTTGAAAATGTCAAAAACTGACCGAGTTATAAAGCCCCAAAATTTTCATCTCAAATTCTTTATCTTTCTCTGCACTCTCTCGCTTCCTCACACTGTCTAATCCCCATTTTCAGCCATTCGTGGACGAATCCATCGAGGAGTGGAACAAGGTGCCTAGTGTGATGACGTCGCCGGCCACGCCCCTTTCTGGCGCTGAGCAACCGACGGATGATGCGAAGACGCAGACGAGAGATCAGATCGTCAATAACTCGATCCGGGTGAGTGGGGAGGGGGGATAATTGTTGTTTGTAGTCTTTGTAGTTTGTAGTCTTTGTAGTTTGTAGTCTTTGTAGTTTGTAGTCTTTGTAGTTTGTAGTCTTTGTAGTTTGTAGTCTTTGTAGTTAGTAGTCTCTGTAGTTTGTAGTCTCTGAAACTTTCAGTGCGAGTCCACTCAAATCAAGTCGTTCTTCCCGCTCTTCTCGGACCACTACATGAATCTCAACGGATGGCTCATCAACACGCAACGCATCGAGGTGGACGATCGCGACAAGCATTGGGTCAACACGTACAGCATCGAGATTGTGGCCGACGGGTGCAGCGAGGCCAACTACGTGCGCGTGTTCAACTGCACCACGTGGCCGTGGAAGAAGATTCCCACTGAGGAGAAGAAGTTGTTGGCGCTGGCCAGGGCTCCGTATAAGGTGCGATTCTGGAGTTGGGGAAGTCCTTTTTTTACTTTTGACGTTGTTTTTTGAAATCGCATAGTCTTCAGATTCTAGATATGGATTCTAGAGAAGGTTCTAGATTCGACGTTGTTTTTTGACGTCTCAAAAGGAGACCTAGGGTTTTCATTGACTTGTTTCCCATGAAATCGACCTTGCAAATTCAGAATCTGGAATCGAAATTGGCGAAATTTGCACCTAGTTTGCATTACCACCTTGTAAAGTTTTGTGTTTTTGCTAACTCCAGTATTGCCGACCTACAGTGCTGGCCAAAAGAACATGAATTTTGGTGATTTTCAGTGCAAATTGGTCAACTTTGAGCAGTTGAAAAAGTATGTTCCAATCAACCGATTGATCTGAAATTTTGTGGATGTATTAAACAACTCTAATTCTTCATTTTTGTAGTTGACAACTTTCTCATCTAATCAGAATCAAGACAGTTAGGCGCCGTTGAAGAAGAGAGATTTGGGAATGTAGGAATTGAAATTTTCAGCTGGACCTAATTGTCTTGGTTTTGGCAACATAGAAAAATTGTCAACAACAAAAACGGAGACCTAGAGTTGATTAGTGTTCTGACAAAATTTCAGAACAATCGGGTCATTGGAACAGACTTTTCAACTGCTCAAAGTTGACCGTTTTGTGCGGAAAATCAGGTTAACCACAGGGAAATGTTGCGAGGTCATAACTAGAGTCAAACGAGAATTTTGTCGATTTTCAGCTGAGATTCTGAATCTGTAGGGTCGATTCTACCCAGGGCCTGACCAGTGTGTAGTCTCGAGACGGTTTCGAGGAATTTCTCGAGGAATCTTGACCATTTTGTCCATGCTGAATCTCAAATTTCAGCGCTTCTGACTCTCTCAAAACCCTCTTTCCAGGACATCCACCCACAAACCCAGCCCAACGACCCGATCGTTGTGATGTGCGACCTGGGTCTCGACCGCTCAGCCACCGTCGTCCTCACCGCCATCCTCATCGAACTGGTGATGGCTGGAAAGGCGCCCGACTGCGACGCTCTGTTCAAGAAGATGCGCGATCAACGGGCCGGCTGCTTCACCATGTCCATGTACTACACGTACGCGATTCGTGCCGCTCTGACCTACTTGAAGATCAAATTCCGACAAATGACGGACATTCCCGACGACGTGAAGCAGATGATCACGGATGCTCTCGGCAAGGTTCCGTGTGTCAAGAAATAGTTCGCTTTTTGTGTGATTTGAATGAATGAATCTTTGGTGCCTTGTCTCTATTAGCAGAGTTTTAAAGAACAAAAACTTTTATTTATACTTGTTAGAAGCAAAATTTAAAACGGGAAAATCACACACAAAAGCTTTGAAAACGACACGTATTTTTTGGGTGGTGGAAAATTTTGAAGGCGATAATAGAGCAGTTCATAGATAGACGGACTACTGTAGTCGCAACGTTGTCAAGAGCGTCTGTACCAGTTGCGTTAGACTTGAAGCCAGCTGGAGTGACGTGGAATTCGACGCGTTCTCGGAGACTTGTTGAAGCTGTTGCACGACTTCTGGTGACGGTGTGGCACGCGCGTTGATGCCTGGAAAATTGCATAGAGGCTACAAACTACAACACACACAAAAACTCACTATTTCGATTCGAGGAAAGCTGAATTGGGTAGTGGGTCGATGTGGTGTAGACGTATCCGTTTTGTGGCCGGTTGATTAGAATTGAGGCGTCGTCTGGAAAAGATGGGAGGTTTTGGGGAGGCTTAGGAAACATGTGTAGTTTGTAGTTTAAGCCTCTACAAATTGCCAGGGCGGAAGGTGAGTTTGGAGAGGCTTAGGAATTCGTGTAGTTTGTAGCCGCTAAGCCTCCCCAAAATGGGCACACCGACGAGAGGGTGGGTTCGGTTTTGTAGAGGCTTACAGACTACAAACTACAAAACAGCTAAGCCTCCCCGAAACGAGTGAGCGCAAGTGGCGGGCGGCAGTTTTTGTAGAGGCTAAGGAATGTGTGTAGTTTGTAGTCGCTAAGCCTCCACAAAATGCACGCAACAAGAGGAGATTTGTAGAGGTTTAAAGACTACAAACTACGAAAGCGCCTTAGCCTCCCCAAAGCTCTTCCCGCAGCGCCACCGCTTGTTATCGCTTGGTAGAGGCTTAGAGGCTACAAACTACAAAAACGTCTAAGCCTCCCCAAAATGAGTGAGCGCGAGTGACAGACGGCAGGTTTTGTAGAGGCTTAGGAGTCTTGTAGTTTGTAGTCGCTAAGCCTCCCCAAAATTCCCCCCGCAGCGCCGCCGCTCGTCATCGCTTTGTAGAGGCTTACAGACTACAAACTAGAAAAAACCACTCATTCAACCTCGCTGCACAGCAGACGACGTCTGTCGAGTGGTCGTTTCGTCCAGATTTCCGTTGCTAAAATGTTTGAGCGTCGTCGTTTCGATCGGCACGACTGGCGGCATTACACTGGAAGTGGAATACGCGAACGTCGTGGAGTAGTTCTGCAAGCAATTGAAAATGCGCTCTATGGAGAGCCAAAATGATCTACCAGTGTTGGCTGAGCTTCCTGCGGTGGACTATCGTAGAGCACTGCCGCTGGTTCTTGTTGGCTGTCTGTGGAGTTGTCTGGAAAAAAGTCGATCTGTGTGTCCAGATTTCCAGAAGTTTCCAGAAGTTTCCAGAAATTTCCAGAAGTTTCCAGAAGTTTCCAGATGTTTCCAGAAGTTTCCAGAAGTTTCCAGAAGTTTCCAGGACTCACCCAGATTTCCAAAACTGAAATGTTTCATGGTGGTGGTGGTGGGCGAGTGTTGGGTGGTCGGGTATTGAGAGCTCGTCTCGTATTGGAATTTGGTCGAGTTTGAAGACGTCGGAGGGGAATTCTGAAGTCTTGTTTGATTCTGAACGGTATCTGATGCCACGGCGGCGGCGAACATGGACGGTGGATAGTGAGAGGAGGTACTGTAGATGTAGGGCGTGGTGGATTCGATTGGTACAGTATCTCGGAGGATTCCGTTGCTCTGAGCGTCGGCGGCCGAGAGCATTTGGAGCACGTAGTTGGAGACAGCGGTACCCGAGTGGACCGCTCCATTCATGGTGCCTGGAAATCGAGGTTTAGAGATTTAGAGATTCTGAGATTTTGAAGATTCTGAGATTTTAAGGAATCTGAGATTCCGAGGAATCGGAGATTCTAGAGGATTCTGAGATTCTGAAGAATTGGAGATTCTTAAATGTTGAGATTCTGAGATTCTGGAAGATTCGGAGATTCAGAAGATTCGGAGAGTTTTGTATTTTCTGGATTCTGGAAGATTCTGGGATTTTGAGATTCTGAGAAATCTAAGATTCTGGAGGATTTCAAGACTTAGGGATTTTGGGATTCTGAGATTCCCTGGATTCTGAGAATTTGAGATTTGCAGATTTTCAAAAATTTGAGATTCTGAGATTGGAAAGAATCTGAGATTCTGGAATTTCGGGTATCTGAAGGAAGCTGAGATTCTGAGGAATGTGAGATTCTGGAGGTTTTCAGGATTCTGGAGGATTCTAAGATCCTGAAGAATCCAAGATTTTCTAGATTCCGAAATTTTGAGATACTGAGAATTTTAGGTTCTGAGATTCAGAAGCATCTGAGATTTTGAAATTCTCAGATTCTGAGATATCTGAGATTTTGAGATTCTTAGATTTCAAGGAATCTCAGACTCTGGAGAATTCTGGAAGATCCTGACTTTCCAAAACTTCCTCACCCAAACTATTCGACGAAATATCAGCGGTCGCAATGTGCACATTCTGATACAAAGTATGGAAATCGTTCAGATACTTCAGAGACTCCAAGGGAACGTTCAATCTCAATGTGGGAATGGATCCTTTCGCCAGGTCATCGGTGGCAAAGTTGACGTCTCTGGAAGTGTGAATTACGCTATTCGAAACTACAACGACTACAAAACCTACAAAGACTACAACGACTACAAAGACTACAAAGACTACAAAGACTACACTCACGTGCAATCCAGCGGCGAAAAATCGGCAAATCTCAGCGAGTACATAATCGCCTGAATGTACAACTTTTTTCTCGTCTCAAAGGGAACATCGTATGAAAAATGAGCAATGCCCCATAGCGATGAAGAAGCCGATGTTGAGTTGTCTGAAAGTTTGTAGTTTGTAGTTTGTAGTTTTTGTAGTCTATTGCTCACCACAACCGGCGGCAAACGTGGTGTCGAAGGTGGTGAGCCAGACGAGAGGTCCACTCGTCGAGGTGTAGATCACTTTTCCGCTGCGGCCATTCAAACGCCACGTGGCACGTTGGAACGACATGGTGAAGTAGTAGGCGTGGCCGGTGGGACCGTAGTTTTCTGGAAAAGCGGGTTACTGTAGTTGTTATGAATGCCTAATAGAGCTTACGAATGAGTTGCTGGAACGGTGCCTCGGGAGTTGGCACCAGGTTGACGTTCTCCAGGGTTGCAATTGGCACGGCTACAATGACCTGACGGGCGCTGAATCGACGACCTGAGGACGTCTGGACCACGGCTGGGAAGGCGGCTGGAAAAAGGGACACCTAGAATTCAGAAACTAGAGGAAATTTGAAGTTTTTCCTTTCTTGAATCGTCGAATTTGGTTGAAAACTGCCAGAGTTACAATGACTGGAAGTTACGAGAGAAATAGTGTGAGGAAGGAAGAGAGCGCTGACGACGATGGTCTGCGTCTCTCGCTCTTCTTATCAGACTTTGAGCGCCCATAACTCGGCTTGTTCTCAACCGATTTTTGTGATTTTCAAACCAAAATGCTCCAAATTTTAAAGGCAATGTGGAGAGTAAAACATTTCAAGTTTCTGGAAACCAAAATCGTTGAAATTGGTGGACAACTGACAGAGTTATAGCGAAAGAGAGCGTCAGTTCTTCAAACGCCCATAACTCGACGAGTTCTCAACCGATTTTCGCGAGTTTTAAACCAAAATGCTCCGAATTTAAAGGTCAGTGTGGAGAGTAAGAATTTCAAGTTTTTGGAGATCAAAAACATCGAATTTGGTGGAATACTGACGGAGTTAAAGCTAGAGTGAAAATTCATTTGGTTTAACGCCTGTAACTCGATAATTTCTCAACCGATTTTCGATTTTTAAACCAAAATGCTCCAAATTTCCAGAGCTTTCAAACTCTAAAAACTCACCATCATTCACTGACACCACTCTCTGACTATACTCAATCAAAAGCCCATCGGCAAGTCTCCTCACGACCTCGTTCATTCCTCCCTGCGCCAGAAGACTCTGTCCGTGACCGAATCTTCTGAGAATCTCAACAGCAGTGGCGTTTTGACTGGAGCACGTGAGGGCCAATTGCACCTCGGAGACTTGCTCTCCAGGTGCATCGAAGAAGGTCTGAAAATGAGATTTTTCAACTATAATTTTTTTTGGGACTTGAAAAACTGGCTTATATTGATTCGATTTTTCTGAAAATTTATGGGTGTGTCAAGCAACTCTAGATCTTCATTTTCGTAGTTGAGAACGTTTTGCGAATACTGCTCCCAAGTTAGTTATAGCGCGTTAAAAGCGAGAGTCTAAAATTTGGTGGTTGCGCCACTTTGAGTGTCATAACTCACTTGAGAGCAATTTTCAGAAAAAGTTGTCAACTACAAAAATTAAGATCTTAAACTGCTTAGTATACCCACAAAATTTCAAAAAAATCGGTCAATTAGAAGTTACTTTTTCAAGCCGTCAAAGCTGACCAACTCCTCATTATTGAAACTTTAGTTTCAAACCGCCATAAAACCTCTCAAACCCATCCGTTTTTCGAAATTTGAAAACTAAAATGCTTCTCACAATCAGAACATCATTAATTCCCTACCTGCATCAATCGATTCACCGAATCCGCGTCAGCAGCGTCCATCTGTTGGGACATTGCCGACACGGAGGTGTTGGTCAGGTTTCCCAAGAGTTCCGGGGAGTTGATGAGATCCGAGAATAGCGTCGTGCTCCATTGCTGTTGCAGAGATACTTGTCTATAATATGAAGACTACAAACTACAAATTCAAGAAATCCCACCTCTTCCTCCTGGTCTGCTGGAACACTGTATTATTGCCACACGTCAATTGTTGGCTCGTTCTCACGTTCAACTGCTGAATCAGCGCCAACAGCTCGGTGTCGGTGGGAGCGATGAATTGAGATCCTAAACTCCCTCTTAGCTACAGTAATCCTCCAGTTCTACTATACCTGTATCCAAAAACTCGACGCCATTCCTGGTCTGCATCGTCGCATACCTCACTCGACCGCCGACTTGACCGCGAGCCTCCAGTACCAGTACAGAGAGACCCGGACGCGATTGTTGAATGTTTCGAGCGGCGGTGAGCCCGGTGAGCCCGGCGCCCACTACTATCACGTCGTAGATGGATTGCTGGAAATTCTTCTTTTTTTTTTGAAGGGAAGGGATAGAGCTGCCGCGCGCGCTTTCCCCCGCTTTCCTATACGCCCTCCGCCTCTCTTGCAGGATGGTGGCGCGTGGCCTAGTGGCTAGCTCGAGCGGTTTTGGTGAGAGAGGTCAAGGGTTCGAATCCTCCCTCGGTAATTTTCTTTTTGCAACCTTTTCTGCTACTCCAAATGATCGAAAACTTTCAAAAAAAAGGTCATTTACCTGAATATTAGAGCTAGTGATATTCGCAGACGGCTGCCGTTGCTGCTGTGGCTGCTGCGACGGCGATTGCGCAGACACGGCGAGTATTAGGAGACACCATCGGAACATTTTCTCGCCCAGGTTTATATTGCTGAAATCACAGAAGGGATGAGGGACTTCCAAGGAACCCGACCAGTTTTTATACGAGGTAAGTTGATCCAGAAGCCTAGATACTCTATGATACGTGTCAACTGGGTTAACTATAGGTGGCGAACCGAGTAAATAAACAAGTTGCGGATGTGTAGCATTGAGGGAAAACAGGAAAAATACGATTTAGAAGTGAAATTTGAGGAGGAAAAAGAATGAAAAAGAAAATGAGAGGGTGGGGGAATCGAACCCGGGACCTCCAGATCCAAAAGCAAGAGCGGTAACGGCTGCGCCACCAGGGCCACAGGGAGTGCAAGGGGTGAAAGGCGTACAGGAAGGTGGGGGAAACAGGCGTCGCTCAAGGAAACAAAGGGGGAGCAAACAGAGATTTTTGGATTATGAAAATTTTCAAAACTTCCGTACATGGCCTAGTACGTATCATACCTCAATGACCAGAAAAATGAAACTTTCAGAAACATCCAAAAAATGCCATTAATGATGACCGACAACAAAACTAGTTTCCAAGAAAGAGAGACAGAAAATTCCAGATAAAAAAGTCTACCAGAATAGGAGACAATATTTGAGGAATTCTCCTCCCATCGAATGACCCCCGTTTGATTGATGGGTAATTGGAAATCGAGGGAGAAGAAGAAGAAGAGGTACCATTGCCTTATTGGGTTTTTGGAGGAATTGGAAAAGGAATAGAAACTGATCTATATTCTACACGCAATGTTATATGGTAATTGAACTTTAGTTTTGATTTTATGGTTAGTCCTCTTCAAAAGTTCAAGCACTATTATTCATGACGGTTAGCATCGGCTATACAACGCTCGCCTCGCGCGCGCTTTCCCCCACTTTCCTATATGCCCCCCTCCAGCTTTTATCATTGTTGCACGCGTGGCCTAGTGGCTAACGCTGCGGCTTTTGGTTCTGAAGGTCAAGGGTTCAATTCCACCTCGCTTCAATTTCTTTTTGCAACTTTTTACTCTACACCAGATGTTTCAGAAGTTGCCAAAAAATGGCTAAGTACACCTCAAAAGTCTTATTGTGTACTTTCAAACTATTATTATGTGTCGTTGGGAGAAAGTGAAAACGGATTATTTACAGATGATTTTCACGCGGGGGAGACGAAGAGAGGGCGAAAAGGAGAAGGTATTAGTTTCTAGTTGACCTCAGAAGAAAAAAAAAACAGAGGAATAGATAGTGTGGAAGATGGGGAGACATGGAGAAAATTTGAAATCTAAATATGAACAGAAAATATCGAAGTTCAAAATTTCAAAATCTGCGAATTTTTCAGAATTCAAGAATCCAAGAATCTCAGAATTTTTCAGAATTCAAGAATCCAAGAATCTCAGAATTCAAGAATCCAAGAATCTCAGAATTTTTCAGAATTCAAGAATCCAAGAATCTCAGAATTCTCATAATCTGTGTATTCAGAATCTCAGAATCTCAGAATCTAAGAACTTGAGATTCTCATAATCTGATACCAGTCGGTTTACGCCCCGCTGACGCGGGACTCCACCTCCTTGCCTTCGCTTGAGTCCCCGTTCTGGAGCCTGCGGCTCCTTTATCAGGGCCTCCGGCCTTCACAGATAAGATCTGGAGCCTGCGGCTTCTTTCTCAGGGGCTCCGGCCCTTCCAACTAAAGTCTAAAGACTGTGGCTCTGTTGTCAGGGCCTCCGACCTTTTCAACTGAGATCCGGAGCCTGCGGCTCCATTCTCAGAGCCTCCGGCCCTTCCAACTAAGATCTGAACCCTGAGGCTCCTTTCTCAGGGCCTTCAGCCCTTTCTCTTGAGTCCGAAAAAATGACTCCTTTCTTACTGTTAGTAGCTCGTTTTTGTAATTCAACCAATTTTCTCCAAAATTCCGCTGTGAAACGTTTCTGAATGAGAAACTTCAAACATTTCGAAAACGTGAAAAAATATTTCCGTGAACCTGTCACTCTCTCTTCTCAAAGCTGAATCTACCGATCGAGCCTAAAAATGGGAGTTTTTACGTCCTCGTGACCTCATTTTTTGATGAATCGAAAATCGAAATAGACGGGCATCATCCCCAGATATTCAGGAATAAACTGTGTAAATTTCAAAAAAATCGGTCAACTTTGAGTATATGAAAAGTTGCGCGACACATTTGTCGTTCCGAAATTTCCCAAAATTAGCACTGGAAAAGTGGGAGAACAGCTGTAACTTGGTTCATTTTTGAGATATCAAAAATCTAAACACACGGGCATCAACCTGACCCCATTTCCAGTCTTCTGGTTAAGGATTCATGAAAATCGGTTCAGTAGGAGCTGAGATCCAGAGGCGTACATCCGGACAAACATACGGAAGTTTTCAAATGTTATTAGTAAAGAATCTCAGAAACTAAGAATCCCTAGAATTCAAAAATCCGGGAATCTTACTATTAGAATTTAAAAATCTAAAAGTCTCAGAAATCTCCAAACCTGATTCTTCAGAATCTCAAGTCAACATTGCAAAATTTCAAAATCTGAGAATTTTTCAGAATTCTTCAGGATCTCAGAATCTTAGACTTTCAGAATCCCCTGAATCTGAGAATTCGAAAATCTGAAAATCTGCAAGTCTGAGAATCTCAGAACCTCAGAATTTTCAAAAAATTGGAAATCTCAAAAAAAAAATTTGCTCCTGAGAAATTCGTTCCAACCTCAAAGGCAACCCGCAGAAACTCAACATATTCAACAAAAACTTACAGTAATCCCTCTACAGTAACCTAGTTTAACACGTGAAACACCCACAAAAAAATTGTCCGTGTCATCAAATCCATGAAACTAAAGAAGCCGCCCCCCGGCAAAGACGTGTTCTTTTTCTTCTTCCCTCTCGGGGGAGGGCAGACCATCCCCAGGTAAAAGAGAGAGAGAGAGAGTGTACAGACAGTGAGAGACGCAGAGAAAACGAGAGAAAACGAGAGAGAAAGAGACGCACTTTGAAGAGCACATTCAATGTGAAATTTGAGCAAAAGTTCCGGCGGGAAGAAAGACAGAGCAAAAAAAGAGCACACATGCACCTAGGCGTTTTTTTTTGGGTTGGATTTGAGCATGTTTCAATGGAAAAGCACTTGAAAATGAATGTACGTTTTTGAATTGAATCGATGGGAGGGGGAATCAAAACGAAAGAAACGAATGGAATAATAGCGGGAGGAGAAAATCACGGAATCTAGAATCTCGACATCTTCGAAATTTCGAATCTTAGGGAATCTGGAGACCTCCACAATCTCCAATTTTGAAAATTTCAGAATCTGAAAATGTCAGAGTCCTCTAGAATCCTTCAGATGTCTCTGAAGGTCTTCAGGATAATTTGGAATCTTTCTGAATTCTCCAAAACTACTGAAAATCTTTCAGAATCCTCTAGCATCCTTCAGAATCCTTCAAACCCTTTAAAATCCTTCCAGAATCTCCCTGAACATGTCTGAAAACTTCAAAAGCTTTCCGATGAGAAAAAAAAGTATTTCATAGATTCGAGACCCAAAAAACTGGGACTTTTGGTAAGCCACAACACTCAAAACCAAGTCAAACAAAACTACAGAACATCCCACTTTTCGTAGTTTCTAGTCTGCTCAAATTCGATATTGGTGCATTGGTTCTAATCCTTATATTTTGATTGTAAAGTAGGAAAAGAGAAACTCTGTCTACAAATTTGAGTTTGGCTAGTTTAGAGCTCCAAAATGAGCCTAAACTAGACTAGAGTTGACACTCTAGCTTCCATTGAGATTTTAAAGGGGCTATGAAGAATTCCAAAGTTTTGGAGACTTTTTTATAGATGGAATTAGAAACTATCCAAAAATAGGAAAGAGCAATTTCTGTTTTCAACTAGAGCAAGTGTAGAATGGCTCATACTGTGCTAGTCATAGTTCTATCCCTTTTGGTGATTTTCAGTTCAAAATGGCTCAACTTTGAGCAGCTGAAAAAGTATGTTCCAATCACTCGATTTCCAAAAAAACTTGGTGAATGTATCAAGCAACTCTAGATCTTTATTTTTGTAGTTGACAACTTTTTTTGAAAATTGCTGTGAAGAGAGTTACATCGCGTATAGTCGCGCGACATCAAAACTTGGAACTTTTTCTGACCAACGATCTTAAACACGGCATAACTGACTTGATTGTAAATTTCGTAGAAAGTTGTCAACTACAAAAATGAAGATCTAGAGTTGATTAATACACTCACCAAATTTTATAGAAATCGAGTGATTGGAACATACTTTTTCAGCTGCTCAAAGTTGACCAATTTTGCACTGAAAATCACCGAAACGGATACAACTTTGACCACATTTATCTAGGTTTCTGTAACAGCTATCAAAAAGTAGTCAACTAACAAAATACTTATGATAAACAGAGAAACATTTTGTTGGTTGACCACATTTTGATATCTGCCACAGGAACCGAGATAAATGTGGTCAAAGAAACGGCATGGCTAACTTATCTCAGAACTCAGCTCGGTGCATGCCATGAACACTGAACAATCTGAGATCTCCAATATCCATCTGACTCATGTAAAAATCTCTCTCTCGCCCAACTGGTCACCCCCACTAGTCCTCGAATCCTTTCCATCCACTCTCGGATATAATATCATCATGGGTAACCAATACCCCCCTTCACCTAAACAAACGATTGGCATTACGCGCCGATTCAGTTTTTTTTCTTTCCGCAAGCAAAGCATGAACACGGCTCGGGGGAGCTCAAAGAGACAACGAAAAGAACTCATGGAAAGGGAATCAAGAGAGATCAGGCACGTGGAATTCAAGGCGGGAGAAAAAAGATCGAAAGAGATCAAGGTTCCCTGGAGATCAAAACCCCGAGCTCTTTGGTACTGATTACGGGAGAGAGTCAAGAGGAATGGGAGAGGAGATGGAGGTCAACAACAGAAAAAGGTGTAGAGTGGATCTTGGATTTCAGAGAGTGGCTGAGAATCTGAAGGTTCCCAGAGTTAGAGAATCTGAGAACTTTAACGTCCTAGAAACCTCATTTTTCAGAATCATAGAATCTCAGAATCTCAAAATCTAAGAATGTCAGAATCTCGAATCTTGGAACCTTGAAATCTGCAGAATTCTACAGAATCCTCCAGAATCCCCGAATCTAAGAATCCAAGAATCTCAGAATCTCAGAATCTCAGAATCTCAGAATCTCAAAAACTCAAAACCTCAAAATCTCAGATTCCTCAAATTCCTCAGATTCTCAGAATCCTAGCACTCCAGATTCTCAAGTTTTCCAAAATCTCAAAATCTAACTCAGACGAGAAAAAAGTTGCTGCCGGCAGGCTAATGAAAAGTTCCTGCCGTATCCCTACGGCAGGTTAATGTTTTGGGTACCTGCCGGCAGGAACTTTGCTGCCGGCAGGTTAATTTTGGTCGGTGGCTCCGCCCCTTTTCAATTCTCTGTTGCATTCTGCTGGACACGTTTAGTTATTGAAAACACATGTTTATTCATTATATGTCATCAGAACATTAGATAGACTGTATATGTGTAATTTAAGAGAAGATAAGAGAAACGAATGGGACAGAAAACGTTTGATTATTTAGCGAAAGAGATCGTCTGGAGAATTCTTGAAGTGGTCGATTTGAAATCGTTCTTCGCATAAGCTCCCCTATTTGGCAAACTCGGCAGCTTTC
>LR545676.1:0-11491 GCA_900536305.3 Caenorhabditis sp. 40 LS-2015 | reverse complement strand
GAATTTGAGGGCAAATTCCATAGACCCTGGATTAAATCGCCGGCAGGTTGGCGATTCGCGCCTGAAGAGGCGTAGAATTGACAACACTCCGGGGGGCCCGGGGGCCAGGGGGGGCCAAAAAGGTGACGACTGTCGAGTGGACGTGGGTGAAGTAAGGGGCCTTGGCCTCCTTGGGAGATACTCGCGAGTTGTACACTCGGGTATTACTTTGAGTTGTGGTCCAACGACTGTTGAGGAGTAGGATTTGGATCTTTGTATTCGTCTACTTCTTCTTTTAGGCTCATGCTCTTGGGTGTCATTGTTAATTTCCTCTTTATCATTTACTGGTTCACCGATTGTCGGGAGATCAGCTGTGATTGGCATATCTTCTATGGGTACTTTGGGTCTTCGGAATCTTGGATCTTTCGATGTACCATGTTTGGTGTCTGGGATTCGATACTATGTTTGCCACCATGTTGACGGTGGAGGGGATTCCGATTGGCCCTTGTCTCTTCTGACTGAGTTGGTATTGATTGCATACTACCTGACCGCTTTCCGGTTTCAGGGTAGAGCATCGCTTGCCTTGTTTTTGGATTCACGAAGGAGGAGGAAGTGTCTTAGTGTCCATTATTTTTAGATCTCTTCAAGGACTATGTAGATTTTCTCTCAGATGAGCTCTTGTTCGAGTCTCTGACGATCTTTTGGGATCGTATGGATAGTCATGGGATGGGATCTCTGGACGGGCTCGTGATAGTTGGGAGTCACTTGGCCTTGGGGCTACCATGTTTTCCTCTCCTTTCGGATGTGGATTTTAGTACCAGCGAATACACTATGTAGAGAATGATGATCGAGGATGGTTGACTCTGTTCTTGATGGTGGGAGTACTCGAGAGTGTGGGTACGCTGACGGTTTTCCACTCGCTTTTTTGCATCTTGTGCATTGTGCGATCACTCTCTGGACAAGTTTTTAGTCTTGGTTGATCTAGTACTTGTTTTTTGAGCGCAGATGGTCAGTGACCGATAGCCTTATGTATTTATGGCGATGGGCTCAGCGAGTACGTGTTTTGAGTGTGTCAGGATTGGCTCGTGAGCCTCCTGGGGGAGTACTCTTGACTTCCTTTCTCTTTTGAGTCAGTAATTTCCATCTTCATCTATTCTCTTTTTCAGTTCAGAAGATAAGGAGTATCCAGGATGCTCAGAATTTGCACAGTTTGCTGAATGACGAGTGTTTTTTCGCCATTTTGCGTCTGAGATTGGCTGATCTTAGTTGCTTTATGCAATTGTTTCTTCAGATAGTATTCCCATTGATGTTTTGGGATTTTTGAGAATCGCTGGAAGAACTCGGTGGATGTATATGACAAGTTTCCTCATTGATTTTTAGTTCTTGTGTATGGAATGATCGGAGTGGTTGGATCCCCTTGGGCCATCTTCAACCCAGCAGGTTTGCATGATTTTCTTGGGGCTACTAGAAGTGGACACAATATTTCAATGAGATTGACGGTCTCTGCCGGTTTTCAGGCTACTTGTCACTTGGTTGGGTGAGTTTCTTCTCAGACAGCGATCTTGGTCGTCTGTTTACAACAAGTTATTTCCTCTTCTGAGAGCTATCCATGAGCTTCCAGGTATATTTATAGTAAGATCTGTGGTTATCAGCCTACCGCTTCTCAATAGATTGGCACGGTGACTTCGCTACTTCCGAGTTCATTGAGATGACCATTTCGGTCGAATTGACCAAAACTCTCCATACCTTTATAGGTATAGGGTCCAAGATTGGAGCTCCCATTTCAATGATACTGGTTTTCACGAATTCGGTGTACTTTTAATACAGATATCGTTTCTTCAAGCGACTTCCTGACAGGATACGTGTCCTGGGTGCCTGGGGTACTGGATTCAGGGAATGATACCGTTCCTCTTATCCTGGCACTTTTGGTTTTTTGGAAGGTTCTTTCGGTCATTTTTGACTCGCTTGACAATATTTTCTTTGTACTTGAGATAGTGAGAGAGACTTGCTGCTCAGGTGGATGCTGGGTCCCCTTGGGGAAGTCCTTTTGAGGAATGACTTGTGTATATTAGATAGGACGGTTACTGTGGATCCGAAGCCGGTGTCTGAGTTCACTTTGGGTTTTAGCACTGTCAGATTTGGGCGTTTAGCTTTCCCTTCTTGGGGTGTAAAGACTGAATGCTGGTAGCTCGTAATCTTCGTCTGCCGTATTCGCTGCCGTGGCAGGATGGCGAATCTTGTTTTTAGATTCTGACAGTTGTTTTTAGGAACTTGGCTCAGTTTTCGGATTCTTCACAGTTTGTAACCTTGGGGATACAAAACAACATTATTAAATTCGGAAACCATTACTTCCGGGGTATTTAGTCAGGGTGGCGTATTCATAGTCGTACTGCCACTACGGGTGACTGCGGTTAGCTGGCTCCCTCTTGACTCCAAGTTCATTGAAACGGCCATTTCGGTCGAATTGACCAAAACTCTCCATACCTTTTCAGGTATAGGGTCCATAATTGGAGCTCCCATTTCACTGAGACTTGTTCTGGGGGGTACCGTGGAAACTGGTGTTTCGNGTCCATAATTGGAGCTCCCATTTCACTGAGACTTGTTCTGGGGGGTACCGTGGAAACTGGTGTTTCGCTGATTTTAATAGTTGTTGTATCTTGGATCTTGGTTTTGAACCGAACTTTCTGGATGTTCTGGAGATACATCTCGTGTTTGACGAGGTCTCTCATTTCGTTGGGGACGGTCTCGACGTTCGGATCTTGTTTGAACGTTTCGATCGCGAGTTTGGTCTCAATGTACTCTGGCGACGCCTGGAGGTCAATGAGGCTCTTTTTCAATTCTCCGTGGAGATCTGCGAGCCTGTTGGGCTCGCCGTCCCCTTGGGGAAGACTGTTGTTTGCTTGATCTTTGAAGCCTGATATGTATGAACTTATGAATTCTTCGGAAAGAGTCGGAGTTGATTCAGATTTCACTACCGTACTCAATCTTACAGGATTCTTAGAGAAGATGGTGTCTGCCAAGGTTTCTTGTGCTAGACTGCCTTGGGTATGAGTCAGATACTCAAGGGGTGACATGGTTGGGTACTTCGCCCTGACTTTATTATGAGGGAAGTTTCTACCCTGACTTTATTATAAGGGAAGTTTCTACCCTGACTTTATTATGAGGGAAGTTTCTACCCTGACTTTATTATAAGGGAAGTTTCTACCCTGACTTTATTATAAGGGAAGTTTCTACCCTGACTTTATTATAAGGGAAGTTTCTACCCTGACTTTATTATAAGGGAAGTTTCTACCCTGACTTTATTATGAGGGAAGTTTCTACCCTGACTTTATTATAAGGGAAGTTTCTACCCTGATGGGAACATCGCCCTGATGGTAACAACGGTAACATGATATGGTTGGGTACTTCGCCCTGTGGGAACATCGCCCTGGTTGTCGCTAGATACCTGTGTATCTGGCCCTGTATCTGATGTCTTACTTGTTTCTATGATGTGTTTTAGATCCACTCGATTGCCGACGTCTCGGTAATCTGCTTCACTTGATCAGCGGTTCTTCACTCATACCAGCACGAGGGTGGAAGTCGTATGTGTGCGGAATTAGCGACGTATCGGCACATCATTTACTTTCGTCGGGAGTCTCGCTTGGGACCGAAGGGTGCCGGGTTTAGCCGGTTCTACTCCTTCGGTGGCCCACTATCTGCGAGGGCGACGCTATGAGCTAGTCTTGCTTAAAACACACCATCGCAAGCTTTCGATCAGGCTGCAGGGGGTGGTTCGAAATAAATTCTCGTTCGTGATTTTGAGATTTATCAACTTTGAAGGCGAATGTCTGTCGATCGGGTCTGACTCAAGATCCCTTTATTATGACAATTACGTTTCTTGTCTGATCTACTGGAGTGTTCTAATTGCAGAGCGTTGTCTCTGTCGGGATTGCCGCCCCTTGGGGATGTTGCTCCTTGAGAACTTTTTAGAATCGGAAACTGAACCATTTTTTCTTGCACAGCTGATTAGTCAGAGTGGCGCCTTCAAGGTCGCACTGCCACTACGGCTGAATTCGGTTTCTGACTGCTTGCTTCTTATCGTCAAGTTTATTGTAACGACCATCTCGGTCGATTTGACCAAGACTCTCCACAGCTTTGTAGCCGTAGGGTCCAAATTGGAGCTCCCGCTACAATGACTTTATGTTCAGTTTCCTCACTTCAATGGATGGCAAGTCCATTTCCAGTCACTTCCGATCAATGATCGAACTTGAATCGTGATGGCAAGTACCATTTCACTCTTGACAGACTGACGATTCGTCATGCATTCGCTTCAATTTTCCGAGCTGACAAGGCTCGGCCAAACCACGTATGGTTCGCGCTTTGCTCCAGCGCATAGATCACTGTAAGACTTCCTTTACTTCTTAACTTTGTACTTTTGTACTCGCTGAAGCTTACAGTATCTCATCTTGGTTATTATACAAGATTCAGAAGCGCCTTTAGTTCTTTTTGGCTGACTTCTCTCCCTTGGGCTATAGTAACATCGACTTTAGCGCACTTCGGCGACTGCTCTCGGGAGGTATCTGTGGCACTTAGCCTTCCAGACACTTTATAGGTCACATGAACCTTTTTCATTCTAGGTCACATGAACCTTTTAGCCTTCAATATTTTGGCTAGCCCGCCTTGGGGCTCCTTGGAACCCTTCCGGCACTGTCCGGCCCTTGGACCGTCCAGCTGGCTTTCACACTCTTTATGACTCTTGAGTCTTGCTGTGTACTCTTTCTCTCTCTTTTCTCTCTCTCTCTTTTCTCAAACTCATAAGCTTTTACATTGAAAGCGGTGGTGGAAGAAAAATAGCAAACATATTGAGATAATAAACGTATGGAACGTTATTGTATTAGCTTGATAATCGATTCTGGGACTTGGTTTCAGTTTTATTCCCGCAATGCGGTAGCAACGACAACAGATGAATAAATGGTCTTCTGGTTTGTGGAGCTCCCTCGTCCCCTTGGGGCTGGGTATGGCTTGTTGATTCCCTTGCTCCCTTCAGAGTGTTCGGAGTGTTCTGTTCTTCTCCTTTCCTTATCGCGAAATGATAGGTGCTGTTGGGACGCCTGTGAATGATATTCATTTTGTCTCTTGCTGTTGTACTTTATTACTGACCGTGTCCTTCTTCTTGCCTCCTTGAGGAATATGTTGTGGAAGAGATTGGCTGGAGCGGGCGAAACCGTACTTCCTCGTCTTCCCTTGGGTAGACGGGAGGTCTTCGGTGCCTGGGGAACACTGATGCTCGGCCTTGGGCGCAGATGATGGCATGAGAATTTCCGACAGAAGGCTCTTCCTTCGTCGTCGACGATGTCGCTGTTCGACGTTCCAGGGTTCCCCTTGGGGAATGGATTGATTTTCTCATCTCCGGCCTTCTCCTCAGCCTCGTTCTCCTCGTCCGAATTCATGAGCACCGCTTTCTCGTCGATGATGATCTGAATTTCAGAATCACAATTTTTTGGGCGTGAACTTTTTAGTAATACCTTCTTAGATTCTCCATTTTCGGAGATTTCGACGAGATTGCTGGTTTTCTTGGAATCGGATTCCTCCTTGGGGAATTCAATCGCTTTTTTGCTCGCTGCTGCCTGACTCCGATGCCTCGCGGCTGACGGGAATCTGAAACGAAATTTCGTTTATATCTGGCGATTTCTTTGAATTCGCAACCTCTCCGTCCTCCTTGGGTTCTGGGGTTTCGGCAGCTCGCTCTGGCTCCTTCTTGGTCTCCTTCTTCTCAGCCTCGACGACCTTGGGGTCGATTCGGGTCTAGAATGAGCAATATGGTTTAGAGAATGAGAAATCCAATTTAGGATGAGCAATCTAATTCGCAGTCAATTTTGACTTTTGATACCTCGTTTTCCTCGCGCCCTTGGGGCGNGCAGCTCGCTCTGGCTCCTTCTCGGTCTCCTTCTTCTCAGCCTCGACGACCTTGGGGTCGATTCGGGTCTAGAATGAGCAATATGGTTTGGAGAATGAGCAATCTAATTTAGGGTGAGCAATCTAATTCGCAGTCAATTTTGACTTTTGATACCTCGTTTTCCTCGCACCCTTGGGGCGGATCTCTAAGACGCTGGAGAATGGCTCTTCCCGTCTGTGATCCTTCGAGAATTAGGCGTGCGCCATCGGTGATCGATATGATTGTGTTGAGTGGGTTATTCATCTCTGGAATTAACGATCATGAGATATGTGAATAATTAGAGCGATACGAGCAATAAGAACGATTGAATCACGAATTAACAATATCAAGCTTTTTTATCTCGAATTTGCTGTTTTTCGGCGATGATGCAATTCTGAATTTCTCGAAATTTTCGCAGCATTTTCAGATTTCTAGGCCTTTTCGCATTCGTCGGTGAACTTTTCAAGCAAGTAAGCTTGGCCACGCGTTCGCTCACCCCGAATTTCGGAATTTTCGAAATTTTTGATGAATTTTCGAAATTTTTTCTCAAAATTTCAGGCTAGAAATCCGAAATTTCGCCTTGAATTCTGAAATCTTCGCTGATTTTTGCAGATTAAAGCAATGATTTCGGCCGAAAATCGATAAATTTAAAGAAAATTCGATGAAAAATGAGAGGAAATANGGAGAATGGCTCTTCCCGTCTGTGATCCTTCGAGAATTAGGCGTGCGCCATCGGTGATCGATATGATTGTGTTGAGTGGGTTATTCATCTCTGGAATTAACGATCATGAGATATGCGAATAATTAGAGCGATACGAGCAATAAGAACGATTGAATCACGAATTAACAATATCAAGCTTTTTTATCTCGAATTTTGCTGTTTTCGGCGATGATGCAATTCTGAATTTCTCGAAATTTTCGCAGCATTTTCAGATTTCTAGGCCTTTTCGTATTCGGAGGTGAACTTTTCAAGCAAGTAAGCTTGGCCACGCGTTCGCTCACCCCGAAGTTCGGAACTTTCGAAATTTTTGATGAATTTTTGAAATTTTTTCTCAAAATTTCAGGCTAGAAATCCGAAATTTCGCCTCGAATTCTGGAATCTTCGCTGATTTTTGCAATTAAGGCAATGATTTCGGCCGAAAATCGATAAATTTAAAGAAAAATCGATGAAAAAATGAGAGGAAATCTTTTGGATTTGATTTTTCCTCCCGTTGCTCCTGGGCGACGGCCGCGTTGCGGACGCGTCGCGTGTCGGGTCTTGCACGTAAATGAAGGATGAGCAATGTTTTTTCCGGAATTTCGGCGCGAATTTGAAATCGCATTTCGGGTGGTTCAGATTCGAAATTATCGAATTTTGCGAATATTCAGGAAGACTTTTCAGATTCTTCGGCGAATTTATCGATTTTTCGATTGAAATTCAGATTTTTGATCGAGATTATCGATTTCTGGGCGATTTTTTCGCTTTTTTCAGAATTTTTCGAGCATTCAACATGTGGACACCATTCAACTCTTCTTCGGAGTTTTTTAGAAGTTTTTACTTCTTTATCTGCCTGCCTGGGGGAATCCGTAGAACCCTTCGGCCCCTCGGATCACGTGGATCGTCGGGTGGCTTCATTCTCTGCCTGTCAGCCGTAGCTAGACACTNGACCTTGGGGTCGATTCGGGTCTAGAATGAGCAATATGGTTTGGAGAATGAGCAATCTAATTTAGGGTGAGCAATCTAATTCGCAGTCAATTTTGACTTTTGATACCTCGTTTTCTTCGTTCCCTTGGGGCGGATCTCTAAGACGCTGAAGAATGGCTCTTCCCGTCGCTGATCCTTCGAGAATCAGGCGTGCGTTGTCGGTGATCGTTATGATTGTGTTGAGTGGATTATTCATGTCTGGAAAGAACTTGAATTTCATACACGATCATACGAGATATACGAGCGATTAGAACGATACGAGCAATAAGAACGATGTAATCACGAGTTAATAATCAAGCTTTTCAATATCGTTTTTTGAGCTATTTTGGCGATGATGCAATTCTGAATTTTTTGAAATTTTCGCAGCATTTTTAGATTTCTAGGCCTTTTCGTATTCGGCGATGAGCTTTTCAAGCAAATTAGCTTGGCCACGCGTTCACTCATCCCAAAATTCAGACTTTTTCGAAATTTTTTGAAATTTTACTCAAAATTTCAGGCTAGAAATTCGAAATTTCACCTCACATTCTGAAATATTCGCTGGTTTTTGCAATTTACGCAATAATTTCGGCCGAAATCCGATAAAATTTGAAGAAAAACGAAGAGAAAATGAGAGGAAAATTTTAGGATTTGATTTATCCTCCCTTTGCTCCTGGGCGACGGCCGCGTGCGGTCGCGTCGCGTGCGACTCGATGGAGCGCACTTGTTGGTTCGAGTTAAGCATGAGCAAGGTTTTTTCCGGATTTTCGGCGCGAATTTGAAATTGTATTTTCGGTGGTTCAGATTCAAATTCATCGATTTTTGCGAATATTCAGGAAAAAACCTTTAAAAAACCACTTAAAGGAGCAGGTGATACTTCGGAGCGAGTCCACACACACGGATCGGCAGGGCTCGCGAAAAATCCCAATCTCCAATGAAATTGGGTAAATTTCGGATCTTTAAACTGAGTAACTGACTCAGGAACCCGTGTCGATGCACCATGTTGACGCTGGAGCCGAGGTCGCCGATCGACCGCTCCGTTGTCGCACCGTGTGTGTGGAAGACCCCCAAAATACCCCCAAACCCCTAGTTGTAAGATGAGCGATGTAAAGGAGATAACAGTACACAAGTTCTCAATAAAGGTTTATTGAGAGAAAGATAAGAATAATACACGAGAAAAGACGCATTGGGGAAAGAAGAGGACAGGAAAATACAACGAAAGAGGCCTGGACGAAAACCTCCTTGGGGAGGGAAAACCATGGCCTAAAAACCTGTCGCTCGACAAAACCAAAGTACGCCAAAACGTGGCAAAGTGATAAAAGGGTGGAGTAACAGAATCTCGTGAGATACTGAAACTGATGACGTCGCCGTAGCGAACGTCATCGGAAAAAACACGATCGAACGTATTCGAATCGGTGAAGCGTTAGTTAACGTAACAAAAATTGGTGGTAAAAAACAATACAACTCAAATCTGAGCAAGGCGACGAAACTTGTTCGCCGCGCGTAGCGGTTGCGTCGCGTGAGTTCGCTTGGAGCGCACATGCGCGCGCGGAGCGCGGGGCATTCAAACAGAGTTAATTGAATGAACTGAAGGTGAATTAGTGAAACTATTAGGATAATTCGGATGAAATCGGAATAAATGAGGGAATAAAATGACACAATTTAGCGGCGATGAGTTAGGGAGAATTTGAGGGCAAATTCCATAGACCCTGACTCAAATCGTCGCCAAGTTGGCAATTTCCGCCGGAAAGGCGTAAAATTGACAACAGGTGACTCCTTCTCCATTCTGATTGACGATATCCCCAAGTAGCTCGATAATCTTTTGTTGATTCTCCCGCAGCTCGACCGCTACTTGGCTTGAACGGCCGCCAAGGTTTCCTCTCCTTGTCGATGAGCAAACACAAAATATTCTTCACTGAGATAGTGAATAGCGGCGAGTTGCTGAAAAACTTGTTAATTAGAAGAAACTAATTTCAAGCCTTACCTGAGCAATGGTGGGCTCTTACGCACATTCTCCAGGAGGCATGTTGGGATTTCCGTCGTCCATGGGGACATTCTGATGACCCGCCAGTACCACTGACACCTTGCTGCTCTAGGAACTGAGCGAAGGCCTCTTGATGTCTGCGAATCACATGGTCCTCAAATTGGACTTCTTCTCGAATTGCATCATTCGCTTTTCGCGCGTCGTCTCGTGCGCGATTCCTTTTGAATTGTTGGACGTACGTTGGTTAAACTTGCTGTCGAAAAAGCTCGGCCTGTTGAGCAGATTCACGGGCTGCCTTCTTGCTGGTAGTGACGTTTTGATTGAGAGCTCGCCATTGATCATGGAGTTGCTGGTTTTGAAGGGCGGCAAGCACATTGTGGATGCGAGCCATGTGCTGATTGCGTTCTTGCTGTCGAGTCTTGGACCAGAGCAGCCAAGTTTCGGAACACTCTGGAAGATAGGATTTGTTGTTATGGGGTTTTCTGGTTAACCTATAACTCACTGAATTTTGTTCGCGGCAGAGAGTCCTGGGTTGTTGGAGTTCATGACGGAATTTTGCAACTGAGCGTCCATCCTGCAAGGAAAACATGATAAAAACTTAAATCTTTTAGGTAGAAGAAAAAACCGACGATTCCACACAAATTTTGGATTTTTATAGTCAAAAAAACTTGTGCCATACTTTTAGAACCTTTGGAAGAAACATTTCAGACAAATATCGGAGAAGAAACGACGAAAAATGAAAAAGGAACGACGAAAAGCAAGTGAAAATGAGATAAAAATACTGAAAAAAATTATTTTGTTCTAGAACAGAGGAAACTTCAAAATTTCCCGCGCGGAAGATCAAAATATTTGGGATGATCAAAATTTTTTTTTTTGAAATGTCGAGATCAAAAATTTTAGAAGATCAAAAATAAAATTAAAAAAAAAAAACCGGCCAACCGACGATGGACCCACATAAGCCCTGACCAGAAGCACAAGCACGAAATTGATCATATTCTAGCTAACGGAAAGTTCGTGACAGATGTATCAGTCTTGCCCTCCTTCACCAATGGGAGCGACCACCGCCTGTTGCGGAGTCACCTACACATCAATACGTCCAAAGCTAGACACGAACAAATCAAGTGCCGTAGACCTCCAAAGAAAGTGCTGGACCCAGTCGTCGCCAGCACAATTAGTGCATATCCCAATATCCAAGCAAGCCCGGATATCGATCAAGATTATCGGATTCTGGTGGACACGTTGAAAGCACTGCAAGACGCAGCTATCACGCAACCGCTGAACCACGCGACAAATCGGATAACACAGGCAACACGTCTACTCCTGACTCAAAGAAGACTCATGGACAGAGCGGACCCTAACTTCAAAATGATCTCACAAAAGTGTCGAGAGGCGGTGCAAAAAGACCACGAAGAGTACGCGAGCACCCGTTTGCTCAACGCGGCAAAACATCAACGGAGCATGAAGAGAGTAGCAAGGGACATGCAAGAGTATAAAACGGTCATTCCATGTCTGAAAGTATCAGGGACCGGAGAGAAGGTTACCTCAAGACTGAGAATCGAGCAGGAGATCAAAAAGTTTTACTCGGGACTCTTCAACAGCAGAGCCCCAGCTCAACCTCCAACAACGCCGACGACAGTAGAACGACCACCAGAGTTTCTTCTCGAAGAAATCTCATCAGCAATCAACTCTTTTCCCAAGGGCAAATCTGCTGGCGAAGACAAAATTTCGATCGATTTCCTGAAATGCTGCCACCATAACACTATCTGTCTCATCAAAGATAGGTTTAACAACTATCTGAGGAGCGGAGCAGTCCCGAAATGTTGGAAATCATCGAAAACCACACTCATCTACAAGAAAGGCGACCGAGATAGTCTGGAAAACTACCGCCCTATATGTGTCCTTCCGGTCCTCTACAAAGTGTTCACCAAGTGCCTTCTCAATAGACTCCGCAGAT
>LR545674.1:137631-316968 GCA_900536305.3 Caenorhabditis sp. 40 LS-2015 | reverse complement strand
TCTATTTCGATTTTTGATTCGTCGAAAAATGAGGTCACGAGGACGTAGAAACTTCCATTTTTAGGCTCGATCAGTAGATTCAGTTTTGAGAAGAGAGAGTGACAAGTTCACGTAAATATTTTTCACGTTTTCGATATTTTTGAAGTTTCTCATTCAGAAAAGTTTAACAACGGAATTCTGGGAAAATTTGGTCGAATAAAAAAGAACGGAGCCACAAGCTCCAGACTTTAGTTGAAAGGGCCGAAGGCCCTGACAGAGGAGCCACAAGCTCCAGATTTCCGTTGGAAGGGCCGGAGGCCCTGACAGAGGAGCCGGAGGCCCTGACAGAGGAGCCGCAGGCTCCAGACTTCCGTTGGAAGGGCCGGAGGCCCTGACAGAGGAGCCACAAGCTCCAGACTTTAGTTGAAAGGGCCGGAGGCCCTGACAGAGGAGCCGCAGGCTCCAGACTTCCGTTGGAAGGGCCGGAGGCCCTGACAGAGGAGCCGCAGACTCCAGATTTCCGTTGGAAGGGCCGGAGGCCCTGACAGAGGAGCCACAAGCTCCAGACTTTAGTTGAAAGGGCCGAAGGCCCTGACAGAGGAGCCGCAGGCTCCAGACTTCCGTTGGAAGGGCCGGAGGCCCTGACAGAGGAGCCACAGGCTCCAGACGTCTGTTGGAAGGGCCGAAGGCCCTGACAGAGGAGCCGCAGGCTCCAGAACGGGGCCGTAAGCGAAGGCCAGGAGGTGAAGCCCCGCGTTAGCGGGGCGTAAACCGACTGGTCTAGATTTATTTCCATACCTCAAAACTAGTTTGCTTGACGAATTCATACAGATTTGAAATCTGGGAATCCGAACCGGTCAACTAGGGTTAAAAAATCCTAGGTAAATTTGCAAAGCTTCAGGTATTTCAGAATACCGGAAAAAAAATTTCTCCGTTTCAAAAACTATTTTTAAAAGTTGTGATTCAATAATTGGGATTTCGTGAGGGTTATTCGGTTCTAAAACAATTATCGTAAAAGTTATCGACCACGGCAGGATTCGAACCTACCATCTTCTGCTCCGTAGGCAGCCGCGTTACGCCAAGTGGCCAGATTCATCGCGAGTTCGCGATGGTGTTAAGAACCGGACCGCGGTCGACCACCAGAAAAGAGGAAACTCAAAGACTAGGTCTACTGTTTCAAATAAAGCACAAAGGAAGTTTTTTTTCGACAGATCTAGTGGTCGTCTCCTTCAATTCTTGAACGTTGAAAGAATCAGAAGATCTAGTGGATGGGCACAAATCATATCACACGACAACAAGGATTCTGACGTTGTCTGAGCTTCTAGGGAAACTCTATGAAACCGGAAAATTCGAATCCATCCAGACACAAGAAAAGACCAAAAGTCAACTAAACCTCGTACCTTTCCTCTTCTTCTCGGCCATTCTATGTTGGTGCATCCGGAGTTAACCAAGAATAGGCAGGTAGACTGATTCGGAAGCCGAAATGAGAGCAATTCAAGTCAAAAACAATAGAGAAACTTGGCGGTCGCCGATAGAAAATTGCTCTTCCGAAAATGTGGCGGCGAGGAATTCAGAAGCCTAGCCCCTCGACTTGTTCTACTTAAAATGAAGAACAAGAACGAAAAACGGGGCGAAGAAAGAAGAAGACAAGCCGTAAAATCCGTGGAAAACATAAAAATTTGACGACGACGACAGGGGACAAAGAAGAAGAAGACGTCGATGAAGGCATCGTCGTCGTTCAGAAGTAGGGCTAGAAGGGAAAGATGAGGAAACAAGGAGAACGAATGAAGAAGGAGCTGTGTGCTCAAGTGCTTCTGTTTTAGAAGAGTTTTTCTGGAACACGATGTTTCAGACACAACAGTTCAAAGAGCAGAGAGCAATACAGTTTTGATTAGAGAATCGAAATAGGTGAGGGTCACATACTGTGCAATAGGCGAAGTGAATCACGGATAGTCCTAGATGACGGAGATAAGGAAAAACGTCCAAAAAATTAAGTTTCAAAACTTCCAGATTTAGAATCCCGATCCGGAACAACATTCAAAATCTTACCATCTCCCAGGTTTAGAACAAACATTTTTCGAAGAAAAACCGAAACTAACCGATATCCAGAAGCCGGACCGCCTCGTTGTTCGGATTCACGTAGAGGAAGGTGTGTCGTGGATCCGACGACATCTGGGATCTGGAAAAAGATACTCCTGATTAGAGAAGCAAAATCGCAGAATCAAAAATGGTGAATATAGAAACAGTGAAACGGCAGAAGTCAGTAAAGTTTCAGGTAGTATCTAAGAAAAACCCGACATACAGGAACAGAAGTGATGCTTTCACAAACAGAAACGAAACAAATTCCAAAAAATACGGAAACGAAAACTGAAATTCCGCTCATCGAGGTTACCTAGACAATGAAAGCTTCCTATCAGTAGAGAACGATTAGGACAGCAACTTGGATCTTATGACAGATAATAATTGAGTTGAGGGAGATCAAAGATTATTACAAGCAATAAGTTCTGTGATTTTGGATTTCCAGCAAAGGTATCGCTTCTGAGAGAAGAGTATGGGTAGTGTGGAACCTTGAGATTTTCAGTTTTGAGACTAGAGACAACTAGTTCATTTTCATCACACAAAACTGGGATCACTAAAAACCCACAAATCCATGTTCTTTATTAACATCTTCAAAACAGAAAAAAAACTGCCAAAAGATTCCATCTAACACCGAATGAGCAGATCCATTCAAGAGTGAGCAGCAGTAGACTCACTTCGTTCTTCATAACCAAAATTTTATTATCTCTCACTTTTCATTTTTATGCGTCGTTTTCTTTCTCCTTCCCGTGTCTAGAATCTAGATCCCCTTTTTTTTATGTTCCCCTCCACGTAAGTAACGGAAGTGGAGCAACTGTTGCTCAAGACACAGAAGATGTCAGTTTGGATAAGAATATCTTGGGACGAAAAGGAAGAGAAGAGTATTGAGAGCAGAATATGGAAAAAATGAAAAAGGGAATGTCAAAATCAGAAGAAAAGGGGGAAGAGAAGGAGAAGGATATGGAGAATAAGTGCATTCTCATTTTTTATTGGTTTTGTGCGATGGAGAGAAACGAAATGATTGAAGGTAAGAGGAGAAAAGGATTTGAATTACGAAAGGAAATGTCGTACAATTTTGACATTTTTTGAAATTGAATGAGATTACGAGATTGGGAGATTTGGATGGGGGTTTTGGAATGGGATTCGAGGAGTACTGTAGGTTTTTTGAAAATTATAAGGAACTCGACATAACTGCGAATTGTTTCAAAAGATCTGTCATAACTATCTCGAAGCTTGGGAACGGTGAACTTTTTGAGTTCTAAGCTTCGAATTTAGCCAATTTTACTTCTATAATTCGAATGTCTATTTTGCTGATGTAACTGGAGTTTCAATGAATCGATTTTTAGGAAAGCAATCGATAACTAAAAACTCACACAGAGACACTGAAAATATGAAAAGTTCAGTGGTCAGGTATCACCAGATGTTTTCGATGAAAACTGTGAAATCTATATCAATCTACAAACCTAAGATCAATAAGGTCTAACCTTTTTGAAGCCTAGGTTACAACTATCTCATCGGGGTTCCGCTATACACGGAGACCTGGCGCTAGAGAAATGCAAACGCACTCTACTGGGAGGCGCCCTCCGTCTCAAATTTTCAAAATTTTTAATGCTTTAGGCGAAATTTTTTTCAGCCTTTTCGAGGTCAAATGATTGCTCACCTCTTATTATCATCACAGGGTGTGGCAAAACCTGAAAAAATTGTCCAAAACAATAGAAAAAATTCTAAACGTTCGCCGGCCTAAAAATTTGCCCACTGGAGCGCTATTGCATTTCTATAGCGGCAGGTCTTCGTGGCTATATCATCGGTGGGAAATACCGAAATATCCTTAAAAAACCTCCGTATTTTCTCTCAAAACTACAAGTGTACTACCTCTTTTCCCAGAAACGGAATAAATGTACATTGATTCAATTCCTCTCACATTGTCTCCACACATCCTCTGGGAAGCTCCGTTTTGACGTAACTAGGCGGTTACTATGAATCCAGTGGAAAACACAAAGAAGCATTAGCGGAAAACAAAAGTTTATGGTTTTGAAGAGTCTAGACGAGATGGATGGATGAACTGATGGGGAGAATTTTTGCGAGATTCGAGACCACTAACTAAATATTGGTTAAAATAAGCAATAGATAATAGGTATCTGAAACCGCAAATAAAGAGACAATAAACTGAGATTTGGTACAAAGTTTAACAGATCTTTCAAACTGTAAAAATTTTGTGGCTTTGGGCGTTGAAAGCATGGGATGAATTTCGGCTTTCATAAAAATCGCCGTGGTCAGTCGTCTTTGTCTATTTCAATTTTCGGGATAAATTTTTTGTTGTTTATCATACAAAACGGGGTGCATATTGTCCTTTTTTAAATATGCAATTCATGAAACATTGAAAAATTAGAGAAATTCTTCTGAAGCCCACCCAGATAAGGTATCCATTCCAAAGCTCCGCCCACTTCCCTCACCACTTCCTTGTCTTCCTTAACTCCGCCCCTTTTGTTTCTTCTTCTTGATAAGGGAAAATTCGCCCGAGAATATCGAGGCAAACACCAACGAAAATTGAGTGGGAGAGAGAGAGAGAGTAAGAAAAAGGGAAGGACCAATAAAAAATTGATGAAAAATGTGAAATGAGAGCCCAAGAGTCTTCTTCTGGAGCACAGGGAGCATTCATAAGCTCATCATCAGGGGGAAAATTTCGGAAAATAATTACAGCCTTATCGAGCAAAAGAGCAGAAAAAAGAAATGGATGTTACGTCACAAAGTGAAAAAGAGAGTAAAAAGGAGAGTATGGAATCGCCCGAGGCGCCTAGATTAGTGCGTTCCGCAAGGGTTAAAATTGGGAAAATTGCACAGAAGTTTATGTTATAAACAAATGGGTCCGGTTTTCTCACGGATTTGCTTCCTTTCATGTCATGTCTCCTTTTCCCTTTTTTTCCAGATTTCGGCCCCCCTACGTGACATTTTCGTTTTGACGACGGTGACTCTCGTTTCTCAGATCAGGGACTCGGACTTCTGGATCTTCCTTGAGGTCGTAAATATCATTTGGCAAAGGAGAGAGTGTTAGAGACGAAGAGACGCCGAGAAGTGGTCAAGTTTTTGTGGAATGAAGGATACAACATGTTTAGTGTAAATGAGTTGACAAGTGGCAAAACGAGGGGAGGAAAAAGAGCAAAGAAGAGTTCGTTTTTCAGGATATACCTTCGTATACACCTTACCTAGTGGTCAGTTGTTTGAAGGCCCTAGCCTCAAGAGGATCGACCAGTTGGGATATCGAGGTCTCCGATTTTTTTTTCGGTTTCTGGAAATTCATTTTTCATGTCATTTTGAATTATCAGTAATTGTCATCTGTATGTACCGTACAATTTATTCAGTTTTTGTCCTCTTAAACCCAGAAACACGCGAATAAACTGTTAACGTTCCTGGATCCACTCTTTGTTTGTGTTCACTTTTGGTAGATCGAAAATTCAACGTTTAGTTGTCGAGGTTGCTTTGATCTACTAGTGTAAACGCAAATTTTCGATTGAGACGAAGCTTGTCGTCCGCCGAAGTTAGTTTTAGTTAATGAAACTGTTTCAGTTTTTGAACAATTTCGGATATTTGATAGTCCTGAGTGTGATCACATAGCAGTATTTCCGTTGTATTGAACTGGAAAATCGTTCCTACCACAACTATTGACCGTGAAACAGAAGATTTACTTTTTCCGTTTTCCAAGTTTTCAGGTGGAACAGAACCTATTGTTGTCTTCAAAGTAAGATCTGATTAATCGAAATTATTCACTTCATTCTACCACTTCACTTCACTTTTACTTTACCACCTCATTTTATCACCCAAGGTTACTACCGAAGAATCGTTTTTAATCCTCCTGTTGATTTGATTTTAAAAAGGGTTTTCAGAAGAAAATGACAGAAGTCGGTGGGGTGTTCGTACCCCAGGCCATTGCTCCACTCTTCTCAATGTCTCAATCGACGATTGATGATATTCAAAACACCACCACATCCCCAACATCCATCCGCTCCCAACCGTTCTCCTACTCGAAACCGACTCCAGGCGGACCGAAACTTCATCAGAGAATCAAGTGTCCCAGGGTAGGCTAATTTATTCCAAGTGAAAGCGATACCAGATTGAACTAATCGAAAACCAGTCAACTTATTGTGGTTCTGAAACTGTAACCCGTGAGTAATGTAATCACTGATCAGTTCATTGTTTAAACGCGATTCATGGCGAACTTGAGATATTCTCAATTTTCTGAAAAATGTTAAAGCAAGATCTGAATTCAGAGAATAATCTCAAAGTCAGCTTTCAGAAAAAAAATCTCCGTTTCACAATATATTCGTTTGACCCGATGAACAGCTTCTCAAACAACCAAGATTGTAGTAGTTGACCTGATGTTAGCTATAAAATATAACTGAAATTGAAATTTTTTTTTCGTGCTAGTCTAATGGTGATTCGACGAGCAATTGTTGCCTGTGCTCGAGGCGTCCCGACTTTTCCGGGTTTTAGGCGTCTCGGCAAGAAAAGAACTACCGTTTTTAACGGATCACACTCGATGTTATGAATCACCTTTTCAAGCTTTACCATAAATCGAATTGTTGATGCAAAAAAAATTCCTAGAAATCTAGTAGCTCTTCCTCTGTCTCCTGACCAGTCTACTAATATCTCTTTGATCCTTGGAGTCCTTTACCCCCTATGAATTTATAGATTCCATCTGACCCCTATTCCTGCTCCTTCCGTTTCGTTTTAGTTCCCTTTAGAATGAGATACTTGAGGTCTCAGAACTTCTTCTCTTTTCCATGCTTCTCATCAATTAATACTTCTGGTGGGGGAAAGTTAGCATCTTTTGCCGGAGAGCTCATCACTTATTTTTTTTCTTCTTCCCTCGTTGTTTTGTCTTATTCCCATCAGAAGCTTCGTCTTTTCTTTCAAAAATGTGTAAGACACAGCATGGAATCTTTTCTCTGCGTCTCTCGATCCTCCATGATGTTTCGCTGATCTGCCAGGCGCCGAGGTACATCTTGGCAGAGGCGCCTTTCTCTTCTCAATGAGTTGATACGTTAACACTGGGAAGAGAAGGGCCCCCAGTTTTGAGCCCACTCAAAAATCAACCTCTCTGTTTGTGAATCTTTTTACTTTTTTCTCCATCTTCTTCTTCTTGAGATGAGAAGATTTTCCCTATCACTTCGGTTGCTCAGGGTCAGACAAAATCAACAATGTTTGACCTGAAATTCGAGTAGTCGATTCGTTTTTGAACTTTCGAGAAAAAAGTTTTCTGTCTGGAAATAGTTTATAATTTTGACTACATTTTTATTGATTTATTACCCTAATCATACCTTCCAAGTCTGTTTAGATGTTTAGCTTTAGAGACGGAACCTTGTCAGATATGATATCTCATTGCTTTTTTTATGTTTTCCACTTTCAGGTAGTTCCCCTATCATTCTGGTCATCGTTTGAAGACGAAGAGGATCTCGACGTCCCGTTGCCACCCGAACCGGAAATGCCACAAACTGTACATCTTCAGTACAACTCCCCGATGGGATTGTATTCCAAGTGAGTCGAACGTTTTTTCCTTCATTCCCCTAGACCTTTTTTCCTAACTGTTACAGGAACCGAGATAAATTTGCTCAATGTAAAGTGGAGGGTTTGTATGACTTTCCTATCAATTTACTTTCATGTAGTCTATGTTTCTGAGCCTCCCGAAACAGAACATTTTTTGAAGCAGCTGAAACAATTGGAAAAGGATTTGAACTGTTATCATTTGGACGCGCTCCATCTTTATATTTTATAGAAAACTTTTTGCGCGCTTATATAGCGCTGCTCGAAAGCATCACCTTTTATCGAGTGCCGTTCAATGTACATGTGGAAACGAGCAAAGAATTTTGGATCAGGACTGAGACTGATACTCGTGGAACGCTAATGTTCCTTTTTTTTAGCATTGTTCAGTCCAATTACTGTTTCAGAAACTTGACGAATGTTAATTTTTTGGATCTTTGATTTACTTTCTGACTAGACTTCCTAGTGTTTCCGCCACGCGTCGTATGAATCTGTGGTTCAGAAAACTTTACTACCTCTTTTAGCACTGGTAGATAAAAATTGCGACTTTTCAATTTAGAGTCCGATGTGATCTACCAGTACTAACAAACGGCGCAAAAACGGTATACTGGATGAGACTGTCTTAAAACGAAAGTTGTGATCCTAAAATTGAACCTGATTTCCTTTTCAGGGAGGCAGCCGTCGAGCAATTCCAGCAGCAAATCGGCGAGACACCACAGGACCTGCCCGCCCAGGATAAACATTTCGATCCCTCGAAAAGTGCAACTCTGAAGTACTTGAAGGTTAGCAGCACTAGTTGAAAAACCACAGTACTACAAGAGGATACACGAAGTATCATGTACCCATCGATACTGTTGTTATGTCCATAGTGAAACTGTAAAATCATTTCTTTTCCAGGAAGGCGAACGAGAGAACTTTGGCGAAAACTTTTTCGAAAAAGTCGCTCAAGCCGAAGCTCCACGCGTCCCGTATCAATCGGAGCCGACTTGGGCACGGACTGCGAGAGAGAAAAGCGAACGAGCTCGCAGCAAGACTCCAGCTGATCCACATCAAGCCTATCGTCCAGCCAGCTCACCAGCTCCTGCCAACCACCCGATCCATGCTGAGAATGCTCGGGAGCATGCGGATAAGAGCCGAGTGTTCACTCACAACATCAATGAGCCATACGGAAGATCTTATTGGGAAGCCAGTCACACTCTCCCGAGATACAGAAGATCCCACTCGGCTGGCCATGATTTGGCCAACCGTGGATATGAGTTGGGAGGAATGGATTACACCGGAGGACTTCATGTGGATCATGGAACCGACTATCAATATTACGAGGAGCCGGCAAGAAAGCCACAGGCTCCAAAACTGCCACCTGGTTACGAGTTGGGAGGAACTGATTTCTATCGTGGACATGTTTCTGGAGATGCCAACTACCGCGGACACGGGCCGGATCCACCACGATTGAGACCAAAGTACACTGCCGATGCACATGATCCGTGCAATGTAGCGATTGCGCCGAATTTGGAAGGGGTGAGATATCAGCGCAGTTTCGTTGTTCGTTTCGCGCAAAATTTCTATTGTTAATTTTTCCATTTTTGTGGTGTGTAGTTACTCAGCTCTGAAACGATTGTGTTTCAAAATTGAAAGAGTTTGTAGACACAATGAAACAGCATATTCAATGATTTTAGTAGTGATTTAAGTTTCCTCCCGATTCTCAACTTAAGCAGCATTAGATAAACATGAAAACATGGTTATAGTGAACCATTTCCGGGTCTCTTTTCAGCACGGGTAGGTTGAAAGTCTGACACAGAGATTTTGAGTTTGTTTTGATCTACCAGTGTAACAAACCGTGCAAACTTTTGCACCGAAAGTTAAGATGAAGCGTGTATTTCAGAAACTGTGAGATAGTAGAAACCCATCAAGAGTTCATCGACCAAATTATAATCTCCTCCGTTCCAGGTCGACGCAAACCTCCTCGTCGGAGACACCCTCTCCAATCAAAAAATCCGTCACGAGGTTCGTCACATCGACCAGACCAAATTCGGAACCTCCTTCGGACCAACTCAAGGGTTCACCCACGACCATCACACCACATCTCGTTACGTGGAACCGCCAAAGCCAGTTGTCTACTCCTTGTCCGCCAACAAATCCCTGGCCAGATCGGCATCTGTTCCCCGTTCATCCGCTCCACCAGACCAGCACAACGTGTGGAATGTGCAGCAACAGGAAGTGGATAAGGAGGTGAGTGATCAGAGCGCACTGATAGAGAACTAAACATGAAAAAAGGTGAACATTCGAACTCTGCTGAACGACGACGCTCTACGAGCACCGAAACGAGAACAGTCGCCGTACTGGGCGAACCGTTCTGAGCAGAAGCATGAGGCGTGGCAAGGAAGAGTTGATCCGAGACTTCAGAGATATGAGGTGGATAGGTTGAGGAGTGGTTTAGTACATCTAACAGTAGAAATAGAGTATGTGATCCTCTAACTGCTTCAAGTATAACATTGATAACATTAGATGGACGAAAATCTTACTTATTGGATAAGTTATCAGTTCAGTTCCTCTTACAAGTCATCCTTCTTGAGCTTCTTCTAACTCCGACGCCAATTTTCAGACCTACATCACCGAGCCCAACTGGCGTCGTAACGTCGACCAACGTCGTCTGGCCTGGGAACGTCGCGCTTTCGAGAATGAGCAACGTTTGAGCCGCCCGTACTCGGAGAAGGTGCGTCGAAAAATGAGAATTACGAAATCCATTCGGAACAACCGAAAACATGACGGGGGAAACACCCACAGCAGAAAAAAATCAGAAAAAATCAGGAAAAGATGAATCAGAAGAAGAGATAGAGAGATGATAAGTGATGTCGAGTGTGCTCTGAAAAGAGAAATATCACGAGAACACGTGGAGAAGCAGACAGAAACAAGCGAAAAGAAAATGAAAAAAGTTTTTAGGTGGCGCCTGGCGTGCCTCCGGCCTGGCATGCCGAGGCACAACACAAGCATCAACAGTGGCAGCAGCAGGCGGATAATATGAACACTCAAGTGAGTTTTGACTCTTTTCAATGTTTCAGATTGGGAATAAAGAGGCGGATTAGTGAGAAGGGGTTAACTGAGAATCGACATTAAAAGTTTTGAGTCGTCATTTTCCGAACGCTAGAAGAGCAACATTTGATCCATTAGGCAATACCGAGTGAGGGGTTCTTGAGAAAATAGGTTTGAAAAAAGAACTACCACTTGAAATTAGATTAGAATATTTTAGGAGTAGGGCATACTTCAAAATAAATGGCTTAACTGAATCTGTCAGCAACTGGAACTTTTATGACAGCTCTGAAACTGTAACTTTCATTATCTTTTTCAACCAGCTCAAAATTCATACAATTAGGTTTCTCGTGTTTATTGGGAACGTCCTCTGATGAGATACACAGTTTCAACCTTTACCCCTTCGGACTCAACCTTGAGAAGGGTATTGTGGGCCAAAAAAGTAGAAGACTTGCAACGGCGAAGCGTTTTACAGTGCCGGCTAAAAGGTAGATCTTCTTTTTTGTAGTGGACAATGACTGTGATTTTTTTTTATTGTCAACTCTCAAAATGAACAACTAGAACTGTTTGATACGCCCACATATTTTCGGAAAATGGGGGTAATTGGAACATCAACTGCTGACAGTAGATCATTTGTACTGGAATCAACCGAATTCACACTTTTTCAACCAGCACTCATGTATGTACACAACCGTATCGTTTCTCGACGGTTCTTCAATGTGTTTCAGAATAGAATTTGTCCATTGAATCCTACGAACCCCAACGACTATTAAAACAATCAGAAACATTGTTTATTTCTTAGACGAGGCATTCTATGACGAGTCATACATTTTTGAAGTATTGGCTCGTTTCCTCAATCATTCCCAGATGCTTCAGTTGCAATAAGAACTTCCAATACTGCTCTTTCTTTCCAGAGCTACACCTACTCGACCACTGGCTATCAGCCATCTCAACCAGCTGGCGGACAACAGTCCTACAATGAGACGAGACAGTACTCCTCGAATACTTCTTCTAACTATGTCAGTTTTGAAAATTTTTCCAGCCTCTGTTCAAATATGTTTATGTTTCACAAACTTTCTAATTTTGGAGCAAAATCGTGTTGGTGTTTCGACAACTACCTAAGTTTCAGCCATCCCAAACTCAACAATACCAACAGCAACAACACCAGTTTTCCTCATCGGATCACTCGAATGCTCAGCGTCTTTTGAACTCTGGTAAGTTCTTCTTCCGTGTGCTTCCTTCGATCCAAGACAGCTGTTCTTTTTTCGCCTACGCAAAGCGCAAAAAAAGAACAGAAAAACACGAGTTGTTGCAGAAAAAATGTTTGATATGAAATATTGGGACGATGAGAACAAAAGAGAGAACTGTGGTTGGGTGGAGATTTGATGCTAACGAATTGAAACGGGATTTTTTTGAAGTTCGGAATTAGAAATAACTGTTACATAAATTTTTTGAAATATAGGTAAACCTTCTTCTAACAATCAATACATTTTACCAGTATTCTTTTTTCAATGCCTCCGGAAGTCAGAATACCCACAAATGATTCAAAAAAACTACTTTAAAGTTTCATCGAGGCTTGGCATAGGTCTACGACAATATCCAGTCCAGACCGTCGGAAACTCTTTTGAAGTTTTGAAAGTTTTCGCTGTTTCAGAATCTGTTTCAATCTAATCCAAATTTTTCATGTTAATTTTAGCATTTATCATGTTTTTCTCCAGTTAAGATTACTGGCCATGATTCTAATGTTTCAACATTGTGATTAGATTAAGCTCACATGGTAGACTACAGTTCCTTAGTTTTCTCATCCACTTTTAGAAGACCAATTCATTTTCCAGGCTACAACACGAACCAAGTTGACTACGTGCTCTCCCACAAGGACAAGTACAATGAGGGACCCCACTACCAGCCACCAATCATCAATTCTTCGGCCACCGCCACCAACAACAACTCTTCCGCTTCCACCAACTACCATACATCGTCCCAAGCTATCCCATTGGGAGGACCCACTGGTGGACACTCTTCTTCCTCGTACACCACTGAGACTAGGGTCACTGGCGGTGGTGCTCCGGTGAGCAACAACTACAGTAACCAGAACTACTCTTCGGCGGCTTACAATTCATCGTCCAGTCAGCAACAGACCAAGACGATTCCGGTTCAGAATTATCAGGTAGGGAGGTTTGGCAGAATTGATTTCTGTTTTAAAGTCCTGGTATATTGATTGGGAAAAAACCCAATAGTAATAAATATGTAGAAATGAAAAATCGTTTACAGACTTCATTCCAACCACTTTCTATCTCAACTCCTCTCTTTGGCACTTCGTTTTTCGAGGTTCAAAATAGTTCTAGATTGGAAGTTAGATTAAAGTAGTCTTACAAAGTCCCAAAAATTCATCTCACATGGATGTATCGTTCAACTTTCTGTTCCCATAACCTCTCCTTAGTTCATCTGACCTACTAGTACTCATTCTTCAAATCCACGATTCAGAATACCCAAAAATCGTTCAACGAGACCACTGAAAAGTTCCATCGAGACTTGGCCTCCCCGCTGTCTAGAAATGTTCCAGTCCAGACTGCCGGACACTTTTCCGAAGTTTCTAAGCTTTACAACTCGGAAGAGGTGCTCTAAACTTTCCGGAATTTTATGACACTTGTGAAATTCTAGAGAAGAGAAGAAAGCCGTCAAGAGTCTCGGTGTCATAGTGAGATTGCGGAAACCACGGAGCATGAACGTTCCGAGAAAAAGGCCAGAATTCTTGAGGCATAAGAGGTCATGAAATAAAATAAACGTTTCAGGAGGAGAACTATCAAGTTTCTCAAGCTATTCCACTTCCATCGGCTGATCAGGTTTTCGAGGTGGTTATGAGTACTGTAACCAACATGAATAATCAACAATTACCCCCATGAAATATAACTCTTGAGAAGTGAACAACTACCTTGAATAATCAACAACAGATATGGAAGTTGTGAAACTAAAAATTTCTTATTGCAGAGCTCCAATTACAACAAGAGCTACTCGAGCCAGACCACCACTCAACATCAGCCAGCTCCAGTTGCTGCCAACAACAACTACTCGACTAGCTATCATACCGAGAGAAGCTCCACTGTAAGTTTTTTTTAGGTTATCGGAAGTTTTCGTAGGAGTGTGCTTGCAACTAAACTTCTTACTCAATAGATTCTACTAACTGAACTTTAATTAGAATCGGAAACTGAAAGCAGAGTTTCGTTACCAAAAGCATCATAGTTGGTCTCAAGAATGACTGTAAAAGACATGGGAGAACGAAATCGCGCTAGTAGTTCGTTATAACATTTTATCAGTTAGGTAGCAGCTTTTCAAAACTCTTCATGCTGAGGTTAACGTGTTAGAAGTGAGGCACCACTTATTCGTTTTCAGTTTACAGTATAACTGAAACGGAAACTTTTCAGACCACCAACCAGCAACCACAAGCCATCGCCCTTCCACCACCACAGAACCACTCGAGCAGCTACCACACCGAGACCCATAGCTCTACCGTAAGAACCCCCGGTCCCAGTTTAGATGCAATATTGTAATCCACGTTTTCAGGGTCCAATCATGATGCACTCTCCAGGAGGTCACTCCATGAAGAGTACCGAATTCTCTTCGAGCCGTCATCACAAGCAAGAAACCACAACGACGACCACCACTGCTGCTCCACAACCAGTATTCCATACCACTACTCTTCCGATGACCAAGACTACTTCTTATAATTATTCGTCGGTGAGTGTTTGGCAGCGTTGCTGAAACGCGAGGGCCGGGGTGTTATTAGCAGAGGCAGAATCGGATGTGCTAGTTCAGTTTCTTGCTGTCGAAAAACATTTAGCTGCCAAAATACGCTGCATTGCCTACGGAAGACTTCAAGGTTTTTCCAACATTACTGAAACTGGGAATTTTTTCAGAACACTGTTCCATCCCAACCAGCGAAACCATCGTTCAACCAGGAGAGCTACACTTCTCACACCGAGAGAAACAACTCTTCCCAAGGCTTCCCACAGCAGAGGCTCCAGCCATCCGGAGGATACTCGTATGAAAACTACTCCAGCAGCAGAAAGGAGGAGGTGAGTTTGTTGAACGGTGATGCTATCACGGATAGGTGGAAAAAATCGAGTTGAAAACCGATACAGCATGAGAAACAAAGTTTTCGAAACAGTAAAATCTTCCAGAGCCGTCGCGAGGAGACTTCCCGCCCAGTCTCCCAACTCTCGCAATACTCGGAATCGAGAAACTACAAGAGAAATTACGAGGAGAAGACGGAGACGACGACAGTGCCATCGTTGGCTCCGGCTACCAACGTCACCTACAAGGACTTGTCAAATGCTCAATGTGTGGATGACGTGTTCAATAAGAAGACCGAGATGAATGAGACTCTTCCGGTTGGATCCGTTTTCAATACTCATAATAATACTGAGGTAGGAGATAGGGAGAATTGAAGAGAAACTTTCGGAAAAAAGGAAAGATATTTCAAGAGTTACAAAGCGCTTCTCAAATAGGCACTGAAGTTATAATTCATCAAACATTTTATGCTTTTCTCAAACCAGTAAACTTTTCATCCATCTTTCTTTTTTTCAGGGAGGCTACCGTGACGTCAACGGACACGACGTCTCCTACAAACGCGAAACCCAGACTTCAGCGGATCCAGGACGGGAAACTGCTCTTTTGAAGGAGGAGGAGAAGCGAGTCGTCGAGACTCCATTGGAGCCAGGAGTCATCTCTCGCCACGTCACCACCAAGTACTACAAGAAGAAGACTGTCACCGATACCACCACCACCACTGCTTGAATATTGCCTGCTTTTTGAATACTATTACAATTTTCAGTATTTTGTCTACTTGTTTTAATGCTTCTTGCTCGAAATTTCTTTCTAACGTATCTATTTTCTGGAGTAGCATTTTTATACCTTTTTAATTTTCAACTATTTTAAAATCCAAAAAATATACTGTAGCTAGTTGGTTCAATGAAACTGTGAAATTTTGTTTACAAAAAATATCATAATTGGCGATTTTCGATGTTCCCCTTCCTGTAGATTTAGTTCATTTTCTAATCCTTCTGAATTCATATTTTTATTTTTGATAAATTTTTCAATTTTAACTAAGCACTACGATAAAAATTGTTTATCGAGCTATCATAAAAATGTACACGAAGAAGAACTAAAAAAAAAACGAAAAACTTGTATAGAGAGGGGGGCAAAACCGGGGAGTTCAGGGTTCTGAGATTCAGAATCCTGATGGAATTCAGAACAAATATTTATCGTTTAATGAGGCAGCAAGCACGAAGACTGAGAAGAACAGCGATTCCGATGTAGACTCCGCATGCGATCCAGCAGTTGTAGGCGTTTTGTTGGTAAAGACTGGAAATATGAATTAGATAAACAGAATGAAGGAGGATTGATTGTATCGGTTTTATGGAATTCAGGAAACATTAAAATTATAAATGTTTGGTCTGGGTCAACGATCTATGAACGATTTTGATGTGAAACTTATGAGTTCTGTGAAACTGAAAATCATGTTGAAACTTATTGAACCTTTTAGAGGCGTTCTACACTTTTTTTTGGTGGTGCTTGCTCACAAGTCGAAACTTTTTTTGACGAAATTTTTTCAGTGCGAACCCCGTGAGTTCCGTATTTTCAAGCCTTCAAATAGCCATTTAAAGTATAAAATGTTTCAGGACAAGATCTTCAACTGTTTCTGCTTTCCGGAAAGATTTGATTTTCACTGTTGAGGACCATGTTGGTTTTAAGTAGAACAGCTCAGAGATCCACGATCTTACGATAATGTTGAAACATTTGTTTTTCGAGGATATTTTCAGTTTCACAGCATTCATAAAGTTCATGTCGAAGAGTTTTTGGAGTTTCCATGTACCTTGCTTTCATAGTTATAAAAAATTTGAAAAATTCCGTATTTTCGTCTGGACTTTGCCAGCAGTAATTCATTTTTTTCTTCACCGATTATTATAAATTTAACACAAAAATGTTCGAAATTTATTGACGCAAGTTTTTGATAGCTTAAAAATTAAACAAGTTACAGATCTTTTGCAGCAAGAACCGTAAGCAACAGAGCAAATTAGTAAGCGGAATTTGAGCATCGCCAACGCGGCTAATATGAAAATTTTTAAAGAAGAACTTCTTGAGAAACTTAAAACTATGAGCGAAAATCTTTGGCCCCTACTCTACCTAAGCTCAAAAATATGTCTGAAAGTTTCAGAGTGTGATTGGCCTAAGCTGTCTATCCCCACTCTCCAGTTAGCAATCAAGAGTTCTATTATTAATTTTCTGGTGACTAGGCAGAAGATTTGCTGCTCATCGTTTTCAACTTGTCCATTTTGCCGATTTTCCGAGGTAACCTTACTGGTAAGGTTCAAAGCTATTTCGAAAACCAGTGATTCCAGTGACGAATAATTTGTTTTGTAAGCGTATTTTCCATTATAGAAAAAAGTCAGAGGCTCAGGCAAACCTGGCCGCATGTCGAGTACATTTTTCTCCAAACCCCATTAAACCCTTACTCATTCCAATGGTTTGTTCTGTCCTTCCACGACTTTGTTTCGTAACTCTTTCCCTCTGCTGGAAGATCCTCAAAAAGACCGACGGATTGGTTGTAGAACAGTCCTCCGAGAACAGCCTATAAAGGTTCAGGGATTTTTTTTCCGTTTCAATCGAAAGTGTATTCAAACAAAACATACCATGAAGACAGTACCCCAGAGGGCCAAAAACAAGAAGATTCCTGTGCAGAATGGACCGAACATCGTCTCGGTTTTACCTGGAAATGTTTTCAATGACAAAACAATTACAAAATTCTGAATGAATACATTAAAAATGTCTTCAAAAATCGATTTTTCCTCCTAGTCTTTCGGCACAAAGAGCAATAGTCTTTGATTACTGGTTGCTGATAAGAATGGGTCTCGCAACGAAGGTTTCCAATGTTGCTCCATCTTCTTCTGTTTTCTTATCAAACTGTTTCGCTGGCTGCGTCTCCATTCTGGACGGTTTTACAGGTTTTATTCAGAAATTTTACAAAAAAGAGTTGAAAATTGAAAGTATAGATCGAAAGGAAAAATGGAAGCCAATTTAGAAGAAGAAACGGCCGGTACGCTTGTAGAGACGACGCATGGCCAGTTTGTCGTAGTGTTCGTGTGGAAGTGCGGTTGGAGTGGAGACAAAGACCTGGAAACTTATGGAACCAATAGGAGAATTAACCACAAATGATTTTTCTTTGTTGAAAACTAATTGAAACCGAAGATTTTCAGATAGTTTTTGATTGCCGCAATAATAGACCGAAAAGGTTTTCGAGTTTAGAAAAAAGTTTGTTATGAAAAGAGGAAGTTTTTAAAGTATTGATGACTCTTTGGTTCTTGAGGTTGTAACTTTTCTCTCAAAGTTTCCTGGAATTTGAACAGACTTTGATAAAGAAATAATGAAACCTATGCGACATACTCCGACAAAAAAGTTTCAGATAATTTCAGTGTGAAAAATATGTTTTGGTTGCTCACTATGCCACATTTTTTAAATGAATAGACTGAAAAATGCGAACTACCGCCTGTCGTCTTTGCTGGTTACAGTAACTCCGAAATTACAATTGATTGCTTAATTTTTGTTCGGAATTTATCAAAATCTTGGAACAGAAAAACTTCAAAGGTATTTTGAAGCTCAAATAATGAGAAATATCCTTTAAGTTAGAGTTTAAAACCATCTCGAAGCATAGGAACAAAAAGAGATTACACTTTCATGTGCGAGATGACACAAGTAGGTATCAGTATGCACCAGTGTTATTAACCTAAGTCGTGTTCAAAAAAATACACTCGTTTGAGGAAACGAATGTCTTTTCGAATAACAGTGTGAAATACAAACACTTCGAAAAAGAAAATTTTGGGAAAAGAAAACTTCTGATGGCCCCAACCCCCTGTATTCAACACTCACCCCCTGAGTAGTCATGAACTCGCGGTTGAAAGCGTGATCCTGTGGTTTTCTCCATTCATAAGCAGTGTAGGCGAAACGGTTGGCGAAGTCATCGGCCTGGAATAACAAACTTAGGATACGAATGAAAGTCGGCCACGTTTGTACAAGAAAACACGAACCTTGAGACGAGATGACACATATCTATCCATGTAGCGTTGAGATTCCTTCAAATACGGAGCCAATTGACGAGCTTTCTGAAACTCTTATGTGTACATGATGCGATTATAACTTAAGTTCAGCCAGAACATTCAACTCCGTACAAGTGTTTCTTGGAACGGGGAATTCGGAGTGAACTGGGAAAGTTACGGACCTCATCGAAAAAGATGCGTCTTGTCTGGAAAGAATAGTATGGGACGTGAGAAGAAGCCGGAGAAATGTAGGTGTCGAGTGGCTTGTATGGCTTGTTCACTTCACGATGAGTATCTCTCCAACGAGCATCACTGTAGCTCTTGTTATACCAGTCGTAGACGTGTGGCTTGTAGACTGGAACAGTGTGCACAATGCGTTGCGCTTCTCTGGAAAATAAAGTTGAAGTTGAACAGGTTGGAGGTTTTCGAAGCTGCGGAGCAAACTTTGTAGAACTAGTAGTTTGTTTCAACAGAGCGCAGTTTCAAGCTATACAGTAGGCCTATGATATTTGATTGTTTTTCACTACTCAAATGTTTGTTGTGACTTCAAGCAATATAGTTAAAAGTTATCAGAAATTATCCCAAAGTCTTGAAACAGAGTTGATTTCAAAAATGGCACCTAAGTCTCTCACCTGCAGTACTGTGGCAGAGCCAACGATGGAGCCAGCGTGGACACCGAGTCAGACTTGTGAATCGGATAGTCCATGTCCTTGTCCTTGATGTAGGTCAAGTTGGTGAATGACGCCGAACGCGCGAGACGCTTCGCCTTTCCCCATGTGTTCTGGATGTACTCGTCGTAGAAGTTCTGTGGACGAGCACGCTCCACGTAGTATCTGGAATTTCGCCATTGAAATAGACTGTTTTTTTGAATGAAACGGCAGGAAAATCAATTTTAATCAATTTATAGTGTAAGAGCTCGCACTAGAAAATCCCAAGGTGTCTTTAAAAACTATAGTACTGAAACAGGAAAGATTGTGACTCACTTAGATGGATACTCCTTCCACCATTTGGTCTCCGCGTCGACGTCGTCTTTTGCAAAACGACCGGCCTGGATGGTCGACATTACCTGAATAGAGAGGGATTACTGTAGATTTGATGAGAGATACGAAAAAATAAGATGGAAACAAGTAGATGGAGAGAAAGACTAAGAATCAAACGAATAGCCAATACACAGTGAGCATCGAATGGTCAATAACTGAAAATCTTGAGAGGATGAAACACGATTATTTTGAAAAATCTCATTATCGTTCTACTGAAATTCTTCTCAAATTTTTTGAGATCAGAAACTTTATTGATCTAAGTTTGAGTAACACCACAGAAAATATTAAAATTCATGAATTCTGAATTCAGCTCTTGAATTCTGTAGCTTACTGACAGGCGAAATTGATTAAACGCCTGAATGCGAAATTTATGCAAACTACGAGAAACATTATCAACAACTCTCCCCGAATCAAAAACTTGATAGAGAAAATTCTGAAAAAGTAATAAAAAGTAGTCTTCTTTCCACCAAGCAGTCGAAACAATTGGCATTTCGTGTTTCTCAGTCTCGACGGTGAGCAGATCCTCTCTTCGTTTTTCTTCATGAACTCCAGCTCGATCTCTGCGTCTCCATCCATTTATCACTTGAATCCGTGCATCTCTCGAAAAACAGAGCGCAAAAAATGAGAGAGAATCACCGTCATCATCATCATGGCTGCTCGGTGTGTTTCGAAACTCTTTCTCTGGGATCCCGTTGGCAGAGAAGACTCTGAGAGACATTACACACGAAAGAGCACTCGGCAAGAATCAGAGACGTGGGTGGGGGACGGAGCAGGAGAAGAAAAAGGAGGAGACTGATGGCAGAAGGAGAACAGAATGATGGAAGAATTGATATTGGATGGGAAGAGATGGGATGGGAAGGGTCAACTTCACAATGGGGTTAGCTGGTGAAGCTGGGGCACTGTTGACGCGTCGTTGAGACCATGAGCTGGATTTTTTTCTGAAGCTCCGCCCCGTTTCATTGCGTATCCTCTACATATGTCCCGCGCTCTTTGTGTCTCGAAAAAAGGTGAAGTGAATCTAGATTACTGTAGATTAGGATCCTTGAAACAATTGAAGAAAACATAATGGAAATGATCAATGGAGGGATGTTCATGAGGGTAGGTGGCTACATGAACAATGGACGCTACTTGAAAAACGACAAAGAGAGATTGTTAAAATAGAAGATTTCAAAAATCTCCCTGAAGTTTTGTATTGTTTCCTATTACTCAATCCCAATAATCCCAACGATTTGAAACCTAAAAATGCTAATCCACAGATTAGAACAACTCTTCAATAGTTTTTTAATTGTATCTATCTGAAAATCCTGTAACGGAAACTTTTCTCTGTAACCAAACACATAATTATTTAAGCAAAGCTTTATTAGCAAAAGTTACCTTACGGCCAAAAATTCAAGAACAAAAAAAAGGGAAAGGAAATGGGGAGCGCATGTGAGAATGACTAGTTTGGGGTGTGCTTTTTTGTAAAGTTCTAATAGAAAAATTATGAATTGGGGAAGAAAACCGCGTAGAAAACTAGGAAACGAAAAGAAGAAATACAACAAAAATGATCTACTGGCCTAGAAGATTCTGGAGAGTGTGTTTGGGGCGAACAGATTCTGGAGAAAATTCTGGGAAAATGGGCGGGGCTTGAAGCTTAAAACATGAAAAGTTAAAGATAAAGCTGAAATGAGAGAGGGAAAAGAAAAAGAGAATGAAGGGTGGAGGGATTTCAAAAAATTGGGGCGGTTTTTTGAAAATAGTAACCACTGACAAACTAAATTTCTAGTCCAATATTTTTGTGACGAATTTCAAATTGGGGCGGTTTGAAATTCATCGATTTTTGAACTCATGAAACTGACTTTCTGGGGCGGAAAACTAGTTCTAGAGTATGGATTTTTAGGGGTTTTCAGCGAAGATGACAAATAAATTATAAAGGCTCGGGGGGAAAATATAAGCTCGAATCACTGGACTAAATTTCAAGGGGAAAACTGGTTGAATTTAAGATTTTTTGGGGGAAAACATGGAATGTTTGAAAAATAATAGAGAACAATGGGATTTGTATGGAATAGTGAGAAGCGAGTAAAAATAAATGGTGGGTGTAAAATATTGTGAAGTTGTTTCTGGATAGATTTTGATGGCAATTGAAGATGTTGGTGAAGGCTGAAAAAATATTTATTGGAGAGTATTCATAAAATTGAAAAGCGAAGTTTAGAAAATTTAGGAAACAGTGATTTTTTTCCAATCGATAGTATCTGAAACGCACTCTGTCTCAATCTTCGGTACAGAATTTTTTGCGTTCTTTTTTGCACACTTTGAATTCGTTGTGATCTACCAGCTCAACTTTACCACACAACCAAAATACAACTCACCTTAGAATTGTGGATGTTGTTGATCGTGTTCACGATGGAAAGTGGTTCTTGTCACATTCCCCTCGGTGTCCACAGTCTCGAATTGCTCATCGTCCGGCAGTTGGTCGAGACGCTCCTGGCTTTCAGTTCCTGTGAATGTGACATGAGAGACCAATGGGTCGGTGACCTGGAAATTTGAGTTTTTAGGCAAAGTTCCTACTTTAAACTTACTCTTGTCTCAACACGCCGCGAAATCGTCTGAAGTGAGCCGTCTGGTCCGACAACTGTGGTTTGGAATGTGGTCAGCGTGGTTGGGTACGATTGAAGCATGCTGGAAACTTCTCCGTCCAACGAATCTCTGTCATCGTCGGTGACCACGGTTCCCATGGTGTCTCCGGAGAGGAGACCGTGTGTAGACTGGGTGGATTCGATTCCTTGGCTGGCGCCCTCGAGCACAGAATCCTGAAAAGAATTGTATTTTTATGAAATTACGCGAAAGTTCAGTACCTTCTCGATAGTTGCGGTGCCGTCTAACGAGTCGGTCGTGCTGGCCTCCATGACACGTGGAACCATTTCGTACTCAGTGAGTGAGGTGTCTTCCACACTATCCGGTCTTTGTTCGACTTCGATTTCTTGGAACGTTGGCTCCAGAGAATCGGTGCTCGTCTCGAGATATTGCATCTGTAATGGGTCGATCGCGTGCTCAAGAGAGTCGGTTGGAGATGGAGCAAGTGGAGTGACCGCTCGAAGATCCTCCTCTTGAACTGGTCGACTCCTCATTTCGGTGTCACTTCCTCCAATATCCTCTTCGTCATCTCCGCGGGTACTCATATCTTCGGCTTCGGATTCCTCGCGAATATCCGACAACATCATGACGTCTTCTGGTGGCGATTGATTCTCTGTCATCTCCTTCTCGAGTCGTTCGAATTCAGCGAGAGAGCTGACTGATCCTTCTCCAGACTTGTTCAGTCTTCCAGCCACAAGCAGCTCGATTTCTGATCTTGTCAATGATCCATCTCCACGTGCTCCGACTTCGCGTTCCAGGCGTTCAAACTCTTGAAGGGAAGTCAGGGAGAGATTGTCGCTGGATTGATGGCGATACTTTCCGATCATGGCGAGAGTGTCAGCTGGGACTCCGACGGATGAGTGTCCAGATGAGTGGTTTCCTCCTTCGTTCAAGGAATCGGAATCTTCCGGTTCCTCTTCGACCGTCTCCAGTTCTTCGGCTGTCTGTTGTTGTTGCTCCTCGGTGTCAGCATCGTAGATTTCGAATCCAAGATCTTCAGCATCTTGTTCCTCCTTGACATCCTCTGCCTTCTCCTCAATTGGTGACTTCTCCTCTGGCGTCAACGACTTCTCCGATGTCCTTGCATCCTTTCCGGCACTGATCACACTCACCACTTCCAACGAATCGCTCGATCCGCTCCTCTCACTCTCCACCCGAATCACAGTGTCCGCGTGGCTTTCTGCCGACGACGACAGGTCCGATAGCTGTCGCGAGTAACGTGAAGACTCGCTGTTTCCGAGATCGGACGACGCCTCCATGGCTAAACTATGGATGCGTTCGGTCTCCTGTCGCCTCATCTCCGTTTCTTCCTCTGATTGCGGAACGGTGACTTCGATGGTGCTGAGAGTGTCGTCGGGTGTTCTTCTGACTTCGTCGCTTTCTGGATGGAACTGTTGTGGTGGTGGTGTTGGTTCAGCAATGGTATCCTCTTCTCTGACAAAGACGAAATGGTCTCCTTCCTTCTGCATCGTCGCGTCGCTCTTCCTTGGTGGCACTGGAGAAATCGGACGTCCTGGATCGTGCTTCGGTGGCAGCAGAATACCACTTGGACTGATTGGCAGCTTGTCATCGCTCTCGTCCTCCTCCTCGATGGTCACCTGAAGAGCAACATCTGGTGTGGATCTAGCGGTGGTTTGCAAGAAATCGTCAGTGTCGAACGCCTTGATTACAGGCAGTTCGTAGTCTTGCTGTGCTGTAAATTGACGGTCAGAGTCCACAGGCGACATCATCGCTTGTGGAGTCGACGTCTCTTGACGTTCTAGATCGCGGGCGGTGTGCTCTCCGTCAGAGTCGCTGAGACGGCTTGGTGCTTGACTAGTTGCTGTCGTGTATTCGGAATCTTGAGAAGTCCAGCCTTGGGCGGACTCATACGTGTCGTCCTGAGATGTCACACAAGTGTCGTACTCTTGATCGTCCTTCTCGGTGGCAGTCAAGTAGGCGTCCGATGTCATCGTCTTCTGGTCATCCTCTTCTTCGAGGATTTCGTGAACAACTTGTTGAAGAACTTCATCCACAAGAATCGTTGCTGTGTACTCTGCAGCCTCTTCTTTCTCTTCTTGCTCCTTCTGAGCAGCAGCCTCCTGTTGATGCTCTTGCTCCAAATGAGCCTCTTGATCAGACTCGTGGATCACATCGAGTTGATCTGAAGCACTGGAAGATGGCTCCTCTTCGATGAGAGCTTGGAGGTTGTTCTTCTCTCCTGCCAAAATGTTGAGCTTCTCTTGAAGATCGGAGTAGTAGTCCACTTCTGGCTCATTTGAGATCTCCTGGCAACTTTCTTGCTTCAAGAACTTTGATCGTCTTGGGGAATACTCCGCCTGCGTCATGGTCATGATCTGGGTGGTGGCATCTCCTTCGGCCTCTTGAATGACGTCATCAGTGAGTTGAGTGGAGAACTCCTCGAGAACTTCTCCATGGCGATCATAGACCTTCCACTCTCCATCATGATCATCGTCGTGCTTGTCTTCTGCTTCATCCGCATGTCCGAAACTGATCTTGGTGACATTTTCGAGAGCTTCAGATGCCAAATCCTCGACACTCTTCTTCGATTCGACTGGAGAACGTCTGTTGAGAGATTCGATTGAAGCACGGTATTGTTCGGATTCTTTCAAAGTTCTGTCGAGTGGACTGAACACTTCTGAAACGAGTTTCTCGGCGGTTTGTTCTGCCACATCTTCAGTGGAGAGCTTGAAGGCAGCCTCGGTGGATTGAGGTGGTAGGTGTTGAGAGTCCTCTCCATGGTCTACGAAAGATCCATCGGAATCGGAACCATCTTTTTCTTGGTGAGCTTCGATGGTTGGAGCTGGTCGTTGAACAGATCTATAACTATCCTCTTGATCTTCTCCCTCCTCATCAGAATCCTTCTTGAGTGCATCATAAGCAGCCTTTGCTCCAACAGCAGCAAGAGCAACTGGAGCAGCAACAACTCCTCCGGCAACCATTCCTGCCTTCTTGGCGAATCCAAGAACCTTGCTTCCGAATCCTTCTCCATCACTCTCGTCTCCAGAATCTTGGTGTTGTTGTTCCGGCTCGACGTGGCTTTCTGAGGTCATGTCAGTGGTGGTCTTGATAGATTCGGGAACTTCTCCCTCAGATGGAACTGATGTTGTTCTGCGCTCGTCTTCTGGCTCAAATCGCTCATGAGTTTGTATGGTGGTGGCACTGGAGTCAACGACGTGTCCAACTGATTTTTCGGATGGAACTGGGGATCCAGATGGAGAGTATTTTTGAGACTCGACGATCTCGTCCTCTGGCTCAAAGTGCTCACGAGTAACCGTTGTTGTTGTAGTTGTGGTCTTCACGAAACCAAAAAGATCTTCTTCTTCTTCTGGTGAAGCTCGGGACAATCCTTGTCCAGTGTGAAGTGGTCCAAAGTCATCCTCATGCTCCACATGTTCACGAGTCACAGTTGTGGTAGTGGTGGTCTCAAGCACACGATCTACAGACTTGTCTGATGGAGTTGGAGATCCTGGAGCGGATCGCTCTAGCTCCTCATCTGGCTCAACATGCTCTCTGGTCACAGTTGTAGTGGTCTTGGTTTCGATGACTTGTCCTGTAGATCGCTCTGATGGAACTGGGGATCCCGATGGAGAGTATTGTTGAGATTCGACAATGTGAGATGTTTCATCTTCTGGCTCGATGTGCTCACGAGTGACGGTGGTGGTGGTAGTTGTCTCGATCACACGGGCGGACTCTGGTTCTGATGGGACTGGTGATCCCGACTGGTAATCTTGGGACTCGACAACATGTTTCTCCTCCTCTTCTGGCTCAAAGTGTTCTTGAGTAACAGTAGTCGTCGTGGTGGTCGTCTTCACATACTCCTGAACGTCTTCGGAAGAGTCATCTGGCTCGAAGTGCTCTTCTGTAGTTGTGGTAGTGGTGACCTTCTCAACAACATGTTGAACAGAATCTTCGGATGGAACTGGGGATCCGGTGTACTCTTGAGACTCGATGACATGAGAATCATCTTCTACTTGATGTTGAATCGGGGATCCTGATGGAGACTCTGGGCGTTCGTGACCGATCGGAGAGGATCTGATGTATTCTTCAGACTCGACGACAGATGGATCTTTTTCAGCCTCCAAATGCTCACTGGCGACAGTGGTCGGCGATTGTGGAGTGTACTCATGATGTTCGGAGTGTTGCACATGTTCCACGTTTGAGACGGAAATGGAGGGAACTGGGGATCCAGTGGAGTATTCTCCAGATTCAATGATAGATCTATCTTGCTCCAACTCTTCCTCATAAACCTCTGGTTCTGGGATAGCGGTTGGTTCGTGATGGACACTGATGACAGTGGTGGTGGTAGACTCTTCGAATGGCCTTGGAGATCCTTGTCCTGATCCAGTGTACTCTCCAGATTCAACAATGGTTGGATCTTCTTCATCATTATTCTCTTGCTCAGCTCCATAGCCTTCGTGTTCAGCTTCCTCCTCATCAGAGTGAGCTGGCGAAGAGATTCTTTGCTCTTCACGATTGTTGAACTCGTACTCTTCGGAATCAATGACGTAGGGAGCATCAGCTTCTGCGTTCTCGGATTCTTGGTGCTGAGCTACTCTTGGAGTTTCTTCCTCCTCTTCTGGATCTTGCTGGTGAACTTCACCGGAGTCAGAGTGGACTGGAGAGCTGATGCGTTGCTCTTGATGGACTGATGGTTCGTAATCATCAGACTCGATGACATATGGTCCTTCGGCTTGAACTGCAGACTCGAAGGCTTGCTTCTCTTGAGCCAATTTGTCAGCTGGTGAGTCGACTGGGAACACGATCTTTGGTTCTTGCTCTTTTGGTGATGCTTCTGGAACCTTATCCTCTTCTTCTGGCTCGTAGAAAGTGGCTCCTGGTTCTTGAGTTTCAGAATCCACAGCTCCGAGAAGAGCCTTCTGCTCCTCCTCATATTCTTCTCCATCGGAATCCTTCTTCAATGCATCGTAAGCAGCCTTTGCTCCAACAGCAGCAAGAGCAACTGGAGCAGCGACAACTCCTCCGGCAACCATTCCTGCTTTCTTGGCGAATCCGAGAACCTTGCTTCCGAATCCTTCTCCATCACTCTCATCTCCAGATTCTTGACGTTGAGAGAGAAGTGGAGCTTGTTCAGTTGGTGGAGAGTCGGTGTGATGTTCCGGTTGTTCATGGAAATATTGCGCAGCTGGAGAATCCTGAGCCATTTGAGCTTCGGTGAAGTGATGTTGTTCTGGTTCATGAGCAATGGACTTCTCGGATGGAACTGGAGATCCAGCTGGATATTCCTCAGACTCCACAACATGGGAGGGCTCATCTTCCGGCTCAAAATGCTCACGGGTCACTGTAGTGGTTGTAGTTGTGGTCTTAACGTAGCGGTGAACATCTTCTTCCGTTGGAACTGGAGAGTGAGTTCCGACGTGATCTTGCTCGTCTTCTGGTTCATATCGCTCCTCGGTCACAGTTGTAGTGGTGGTGGTTTCTGCGACATGTCCAATGGATTTTTCCGACGGAACTGGAGATCCAGATGGAGAGTATTGTTGAGATTCAACGATGTGAGATGGCTCCTCCTCTGGATCGTAATGCTCACGAGTGACTGTGGTGGTAGTAGTTTTCTCGATGACTCGGCTGGACTCTTGCTCAGATGGCACTGGGGATCCCGACTGATAGTCTTGAGAGTACTCCGAATGCTCTGGCTCATCTTCCAATTGCTCACGAGTGACGGTGGTGGTGGTTGTCGTGGTCTTGGTGTAATCATTATCATGATCCTCATCGGGCTCATATCTTGTCTCGGTCACTGTAGTCGTGGTGGTTTTTTCGACGCGAGTGACGGACTCCTCAGATGGAGTTGGAGAATCTTCGCTGTGTTGATCAACAGATGGATGTCCAGCGTCTTCTTCATCCTCCGAAACCTCGTATTCTCGAGTCACAGTTGTTGTTGTCGTCGTCTCCAGGTATCTTGGTGCATGAGATTCATCATCAGCTTCAGAACCAGATGGTGGTCTCACTCCTTCTGGCTCGAGTTCACGAGTCACAGTAGTGATGGTGGTATCTCCGGAATGTGGCTCCTCGAATTGCGATGGAAGATTTTTCTCTGATTCGATTGGAGAACTTGGGACATCAGAATCCTCTGGCTCGTGGACCTCCTTCGTAATCGTCGTGGTGGTCTTTGTCTCGATGTAATGATGCTCGGGCTCATCTCCAGCTGGGGCTTCATAAACTTCACGAAGTACGGTTACTTCTTCTGGAAGTGTCTTCTCCTCGCTCTCGGCTTCTGGTTGTGGCTCATCGTGATAGTGACGAATGACGGTGGTCGTTGTCTCCACAACTTGCTCAGATGGAGATTTCAGAACTGGATCTTGAGATTCTGAATGAGGATCTTGAGGTAGGCTCTCATCATCATCAAGATATTCGCGAGTGACAGTAGTCTTCCGGATGGTCTCCGTGTAGTGATGGCTTTGTTCGGATTCAGAAACTTTGCGAGACAAATGTTCTGGTTCGACGTCGGATGCGGGTGATTCGTCATCAGAGGCTGGTTCAGTTAGTTGAGTTTTGATTGGTGACTCGGGTTGGAACTCTGGAGCGGCAGATGGCTCTGGAGACTCTTGGAATCGTTGTTCAGGCTCATTGAATCGTTCATATCCCTCAGATCTCAATGGAGATTCAGCTGATCTTTGCTCACGGACATCTTCGAGAAGAGCCTTCTGCTCCTCCTCATCTTCTCCATCAGAATCCTTCTTGAGTGCATCATAAGCAGCCTTTGCTCCAACAGCAGCAAGAGCAACTGGAGCAGCAACAACTCCTCCGGCAACCATTCCTGCCGTCTTGGCGAATCCAAGAACCTTGCTTCCGAATCCTTCTCCGTCACTTTCGTCTCCAGATTCTGGCTGTTGATGCTGTTGGGAGAGAAGTGTTGAATGCTCAGTTGGAATTGGAGATTCGGTTTGATAGTCCGGTTGTTGAGAGAGAAGAGGAGCTTGTTCAGTTGGTGGAGAGTCAGTATGTTGTTCTGGCTCTTCATACAAATATTGAGCAGCTCGGGTGCTTTCGTGAACGATCGGAATTCTCTGTGGCTGTTGTTCATCATCGTCGTCTTCTGAATACCGTGATGGTTCTGGGAGTCTCTCTGATTCGAATCCTTGTTGTGCATGAGGAGCCGGAGATTCCGCAGATGGAGCTGGTGAAGCTGGAGCATCATGAGAATCAACTCGTCCATACTCTGTTGGTTGTTTGTACGGAGCAATCGCTGGCTCTTCGGAGTACTGGTGTTGATAGTCTTCGAACTGCTGCTGGACTGGAGATTCTTGTTCACGAGTGATGTGACTGGTCTCTGGCTCAAATGAACTTGAGGATTCAGCAGCTCCAATCTTCTTCTCTTCAGGGTGCTCATACTCTTTTGTCACGGTAGTCGTAGTCGTGGTCTCTACAACATGTCCCACAGATTTCTCTGATGGATCTGGTGAGTGAGATCCGGCGTGATCTTGCTCGTCTTCTGGCTCATAACGCTCCTGAGTGACAGTTGTAGTGGTGGTGGTTTCCACCACATGTCCACTTGATTTCTCCGATGGAACTGGAGATTCGGATGGAGAGTATTGTTGAGATTCAACGACGTGAGATAGTTCCTCTTCTGGCTCATACTGTTCACGAGTGACGGTGGTGGTGGTTGTTGTCTCGATGACTCGGTTGGACTCTTGCTCAGATGGCACTGGGGATCCCGACTGGTAATCTTGGGACTCCGGCTCTTCATACTCGCGAGTCACGGTTGTTTTAGTTGTGGTCTCCATGAACTTGGTGGATCCCTCTTCTGATGAAACTGGGGATGCCACCTTGACCTCGTCGTGTTCTTCAGCGGACTCCACAACTAGACGGCTCTCAACCTTCAAATCGGCCAATGAGCCGCTTGGTGATTTTGGAGAGTATCCCGGAGAATAAGATCCTTGACGCTCCAACTCAGGTTTCATGATCTCTGCTTCTTTCTCTGCTTCCTTTTCACTCGATTCTCCCGATGATTGCTCATCTTGGAATTGTTTCAACTCTTCCTTGTGGGAGTGGGCTGGAGAGGCTGGAGCAGAATCATCTTGGAACTGTTCGTGAGTGGTGGTCGTTGTTGTGGTGGTTCCAACGACATGTCTGAAGGACTGCTCACTTTCAGTGGGAGACTTCAAGGATTCTTGATCTTCCTCTTGAGCTGGTTGCACTGGAGACTCGGTTTGGAATCCATGAGGGTGGGCAGCTGCAGAAGGTTCTGGAGACTCTTGGAATCGTTCATATCCCTCAGATCTCGATGGAGATTCAGCTGGTCTTTGCTCACGGACATCTCCGAGAAGAGCCTTCTGCTCATCCTCGTCTTCATCTCCATCGGAGTCCTTCTTCAATGCATCGTAAGCAGCCTTTGCACCAACAGCAGCAAGAGCAACTGGAGCAGCAACAACTCCTCCGGCAACCATTCCTGCTTTCTTGGCGAATCCGAGAACCTTGCTTCCGAATCCTTCTCCGTCACTCTCGTCTCCGGATTCTGGTTGTTGATGTTGTTGGGAGAGAAGTGTAGATTGTTCAGTTGGAATTAGAGATTCGGTTTGATGTTCCGGTTGTTCATGGAAATATTGAGCAGCTGGAGAATCTTGAGTCAATGATGTCTCGGTGGTGAATTGTTTCTCAGAGAACATTGGAGATTCTGGAACTGGACGATGTTCGGATTCAACGTGGGAAGATGGGGCTGGAGAGAACGACTCCTCTTGCTGGTCATGGGCATGCTTCGGTTCTTCGTCGTATTCACGGGTCACTGTAGTCGTTGTCGTTGTCTCGGTGACCACGTGGTGTTCGTGCTCTGTCTCGGATGGTACTGGGGACTCTCCGGCAAGATCCGATGGATGCTCTGGTTCATCGTAAAAATCACGAGTGACTGTTGTAGTGGTGGTGGTTTCTTTGACAAGATGTTCGTGCTCCGATGGGATTGGAGATCCACGTGGAGATACTGGAGATTCCCTCTGTTCAAAGTTGGGCTCAGCAAGCACTGGAGACGCTTCACGATCCTCTGGCTCCTCATTATCGTAGAACTCGCGGGTCACTGTAGTGGTGGTAGTTGTCTCGACGACGTGTGGAATCGACTTCTCACTTTCAGCAGGTTCGGGAGATTTTGATGGCTCCGAGAGTCTCTCAGAATCGAATCCTTCTTCTGGCTGGTCGTATTCTCTGGTCACAGTTGTGGTGGTGGTTGTCTCAGTGACATGTGGTTCGACGTGAACTGGAGATTCCGATCGTTGAAGATTCTCGTGTTCTTGGCCAAGTGGGGAGTCTTCGCGATGTTCGAGATGCTCGACTCTTGGATCATCTTCTTCGTGGATGTCTCGGGAGATAGTGGTGGTGGTAGTGGTCTCTGTGACATGTTGAACTGGGCTTTCACGATCGTCTTCAGCAGCTGGAGATTTTGGTTCCTCTTCGTAGTGATCACGAGTGACGGTAGTGGTGGTCTCCTTGACATCAACATCCTTAGACTCTTCCGGCTCATCATGATATTCACGAGTCACAGTTGTCGTAGTAGTTGTCTCCACGACATGTGGTTCATCTTCACGAACTTCACGGCTCACAGAAGTCGTGCTCGCACTGTCCGGTGACACATCCTCGCCTTCGACTTCAGCTGCAACCGGTTCCTCTTCGAGTAGCTCTTCTGGCTGATCACCGTAGAATTCACGAACAACGGTGGTAGTAGTTGTTGTCTCCGTAACATGTGGAGCTGCAGATTCAGATTCCGATCCTTCCTCATCATCTTCGAATTCACGAGTGGTCTTGGTTGTTGTGGTAGTTTCAACAACGTGTGGCATCTCTGGCTTCGGCTCTCCATCGTCCTCCGCTTCTTCTAGCTCTTCGAACATTTCCTTCTGGACGGTGGTGGTTGTTGTCTCGATGTAGTGATGCTCTGGCTCATCTCCCTCGGCAGTTTCGAAGACTTCACGAATAGATGTGGTAGTCTCCTTCTCGGAAGGAATTGGAGATTCAGAAGTTGGCTCTTCCTCGTAGTCTCGCTTGACTGTTGTAGTAGTCGTGGTCTCGACAACATGAGGGATGGATTTGTGACTTTCGACTTCGGATTCGTGTCCTTCTTGTGATGGTACGGGAGACTCTGGTTCATCAAAGTATTCACGGGTCACTGTGGTTGTCGTAGTGGTCTCAGTGACATGGTGTTTTTCGGAGGAAACTGGAGACTCTTGGAATCTTTCCTCTGGTTCATCAAGTTGTTGATATCCCTCTGATCTCATTGGGGACTCAGCATGTTGGTGTTCTTCATCGGTCTTTTGAGACATGACTGGAGATTCTGGAACTTGACGATGCTCAGAGTCGGCATGAGAAGACGGAGCTGGTGAAAACGATTCATCTTGTTGCTGTCTCTCCCCTTCATCATCAGAATCTTTCTTCAATGCATCATACGCAGCCTTTGCTCCAACAGCAGCAAGAGCAACTGGAGCAACGACAACTCCTCCGGCAACCATTCCTGCCTTCTTGGCGAATCCGAGGACCTTGCTTCCGAATCCTTCTCCGTCACTCTCGTCTCCAGATTCTGGTTGTTGATGTTGTTGGGAGAGAAGTGTAGATTGTTCAGTTGGAATTCGAGTTTCAGTTTGATGTTCCGGTTGTTCATGGAAATATTGAGCAGCTGGAGAATCTTGAGTCAATGATGTCTCGGTGGTGAATTGTTTCTCAGAGACAATTGGAGATTCTGGAACTGGACGATGCTCGGATTCAACGTGGGAAGATGGAGCTGGTGAATAGGACTCTTCTGGATGGTCATGAGCGTGTTCCGGCTCTGCGTCGTATTCACGGGTCACTGTAGTCGTTGTCGTTGTCTCGGTGACCACGTGGTGCTCGTGCTCTTTCTCGGATGGTACTGGGGACTCTCCGGCCAAATCTGATGGATGTTCTGGCTCATCATACAATTCGCGAGTGACAGTAGTGGTGGTGGTGGTTTCCGTGACATGATCCTTCTCAGACATTGGCTCCGATGGTACTGGAGAATGTCTCTCGCCAAATGGAGATTCGGTTTGTTGCACGGATCTAGCAGATCGTTCGGATGGAATTGGGGATCCTGATGGAGAGTGCTCATCGTGTTGCTCAGTGTAAACTGGAGACGCTTCACGATGTTCTGGCTCTTCCTCATCATAGAACTCGCGGGTCACTGTAGTCGTGGTGGTTGTCTCGACGACTTGTGGAATCAACTTTTCACGTTCAGCTGGTTCCGGTGACTTGGATGGTTCCGAGAGTCTTTCAGAATCGAATCCTTCTTCTGGTACGTCGTATTCTCTGGTCAAAGTTGTAGTGGTGGCGGTTTCAGTGACATGTGGCTCGGAGCCATCTACGGACGTCGTTGGTGAAACAGCACGATGTAAGTCTTCAAGAGATGCATCTTCATCGTATTCCCGGGTGATTGTAGACGTAGTGGTGGTTTCGGTGACATGTGGATGTTCTTGCTCTTCAGAATCCAAATCATGGTGTTCCACTTCAGAGAATGGAACGTCACGTTCGATATCGAATGGAGTCTCGTGCTCATCATCATGGAATTCACGGGTCACGGTTGTCGTCGTTGTGGTTTCCACAACATGGTGAGGATGTTCTGGAGACTCAGCAAGATGGCGTTCGGACTCAACATGAGAGAATAGAGCTGGAGAATAGGACTCTTCAGGATGTTCTTGGGTGTGCTCCGGCTCATCGAAGAATTCGCGAGTCACTGTCATGGTGGTTGTTGTCTCCTTGACCAGATGTTCGTGGGATTCAGCTGGTAATGGGGATCCTCGTTGTTCAGGTTCTTCGATGTTTTCTTCAAAGTGTTCTGGGTCCTCCTCATACTCACGAGTGATGGTGGTAGTGGTGGTTGTCTCGACATGATGAGGTTGCTCCTTCTCGACTGGAGATTCAGCAAGAGGACGTTCCGACTCCACATACGATTCTTCTGGATGCTCTTGTGGCTCATCGAACACTTCCCGGGTCACAATAGTAGTCGTCTCTGTGACAATATGATGTTCTTCAGATGGAAGTGGAGAGTCCTTGGTGAGATCAGATGGTTCATCGGCTTCGATTTCAGGCTGAGCAGCATGGAGAAGTTCTTTCTCGGAAACAGCTGGAGATTCCGGGATGCGGCCAGATTCAGCACGAGAAGATGGAGCTGGAGAGAATGACTCTTCTTGGTGTTCATGATGTTTCTCTTCTCCTTCATCGTCAGAATCCTTCTTGAGTGCATCATACGCAGCCTTTGCTCCGACAGCAGCAAGAGCAACTGGAGCAGCGACAACTCCTCCTGCAACCATTCCTGCCTTCTTGGCGAATCCGAGAACCTTGCTTCCGAATCCTTCTCCGTCACTCTCGTCTCCGGATTCTGGCTGTTGAGAAGAAGCCGATTCATCATGGGTTCCTTGAGTGGCTGGCGATTCTTGATGGAAATCGTATCTTTCTGAAGACTTCTGGGAAGGCTGTGATTCTGGTCTCTCATAATCATCGTCGTAGAACTCTCGGGTTACTGTAGTCGTGGTGGTGATCTCGGTGACATCGGGATGCTCTGCAGACTTGACTGGATAGACTTCGGCTGGAGATTCTGGTCTTGGATACTCATCATCCTTGAATTCGTAGGTGGTCGATGGCACAATTGCTGAAGCTTCCTGTTTTTGTTCTGGTTCATCGTAGAAATCACGAGTGATTGCTGCCGTGGTGGTGGTCTCCTTGACAAAGTGAGCATCTACTGACTTCTCGGATGGAATTGGAGATTCTCGCTCATGATGCTCTTCTGGCTCATAGTATTCACGGGTAACTGTAGTCGTGGTGGTGGTTTCCGTGACATGATCCTTCTCAGAAATTGGCTCAGATGGTACTGGAGAATGTCTCTCGCCAAATGGAGATTCAGCTTGTTGCACGGATCTAGCAGATCGTTCGGATGGAATTGGGGATCCCGATGGAGAGTGATCATCGTGTTGCTCAGTATAAACTGGAGACTCTTCACGATGTTCTGGCTCCTCCACATCAAAGGTTTCGCGGGTCACTGTAGTGGTGGTAGTTGTCTCGACGACGTGTGGAATCGACTTTTCGCTTTCAGCTGGTTCCGGTGACTTGGATGGTTCCGAGAGTCTTTCAGAATCGAATTCTTCTTCTGGCTCGTACTCTTTGGTCACAGTCGTCGTGGTGGTGGTCTCGGTGACATGTGGAACTTCCCGAACGGAGTCCGGAGACTCGCTATCCTGATCCTCCTCTTCATATTCACGAGTGATCGTGGTAGTCGTTGTTGTCTCTACCATGTGCTCATCTGGAGATGGGGATCTTCTTTCATCAGTTTCCGGCTCTTCTTGACGAGTAACATAAGTGGTGGTGGTAGTCGTCTCAACGACTCCCGCTGGATAATCTTCCTCTGAGGCAACTGGATATCCAACAGAGGGACGTTGTGACTCGACATGAGAAGATGGAACTGGTGAGTGAGATTCTTCTGGATAGTCTTGTGGTTCATCGTAAAATTCCCGAGTGACTGTCGTTGTCGTGGTGGTTTCAGTCACATGATGCGCATCTTTCTCAGACATCGGCTCAGATGGTACTGGAGAATGTCTCTCGCCAAATGGAGATTCGGCTTGTTGCACGGATCTAGCAGATCGTTCAGATGGAATTGGGGATCCTGATGGAGATTCAGTTTGCAGATCAATGACAACATCTTGTTGCTGCTCGTGATGAGAAACCTTCGGAGTGACGTCTTCTAGATGTGGAGGTGGAATATCCTCGTGTTCAATTGGCGACTCCATGATGGTAGTTTGAGTCGTCAAAACTTCCTGTTCTTCATGTCCATCTGGCTTCTCTTCTTCTTCATCAGAATCTTTCTTCAGTGCATCGTATGCAGCTTTTGCTCCAACTGCAGCAAGTGCAATAGGCGCAGCAATGACTCCTCCGACGATCATTCCTGCCTTTTTCGCGTAATCTCCCAACCCTGACTTCTCTTCCTCTTCTTCTTGAAGACTGCCAACCGAATGTCTAGCAATCTCTGGCTCGTGCCCACTCTTCAAACTGATATTGTCTCCTTCATCATGACTGGTAACACTTTCAGCGTACTCCTGAGCAATTGGATGTTCGGAAACAATCGGAGATGTCTGTACTGGAGAATGATGTCCTCTGTAGATGGGGGTCTGCTCAATCGTCTCCACTCTTCCTTCATCGTGCTTTTCAAATGACTCAGCCACGAAATGGGCGGCCAACTCGTCGTCATGGGAACTCACTTCGCTCGCAACAGATGGCGAGATAGCGTGTCGTACTTGGGGGAGAGGCGGACTCACTTTTCCCTTTCTCTCGTCGTCTGAAGACGTGGGAGAATAAGATTTGATATCCTTGATCTCGGCAGTTGACACATGTTCCTCAGATGGGGAGAGCTCATGGGACAGCTCCTCGTCACTGTACTCCCGGGTGTCCTTGATCTCGGCATGGGCAACATGTTCGGGCTCGGCGAGCTCGAGAGGTTCCTGTGGTTGTTCATCTTCGACTTCCTCGACGTCATCTGGATGCTCTGGAGGAATCGGTGTGTGTGGAGTGATGACGATGCCAACGGTTGGCTCGAGGAAGCTGTCTTCATGATGTTCATCTTCATGTCTTTCGATCTCAGTGTCAGATTCTGTGAATTGAACTTCTGGAATGGATTGTTCACTGTGTCCAGAACGTCCACTATCTCTTCCTGCGGAGGTTGGCTCCTCGAATTCACGGGTAACAGTCGTGGTAGTTGTTGTCTCCACGACATGTGGGTGTTCTTCATCTGCTTTTTGAGACAGAGCTGAAGATTCTGAAACTTGACGATGCTCAGACTCGGCATGGGAAGATGGAGCTGGTGAGAACGATTCCTCTTGTTGTTGTCCTTCCCCTTCATCATCAGAATCCTTCTTCAATGCATCGTAAGCAGCCTTTGCTCCAACAGCAGCAAGAGCAACTGGAGCAGCAACAACTCCTCCGGCAACCATTCCTGCCTTCTTGGCAAATCCAAGAACCTTGCTTCCGAATCCTTCTCCGTTACTCTCGTCTCCGGATTCTGGCTGTTGTTGGGAAGATTCAGCATGGAATCCTTGGCTCGCTGGTGATTCTTGATGGATCTCATGAGATTCTTGAATATTCTCTGGCTCTTCATGGAACTCTCTGGTTACTGTTGTTGTCGTAGTGGTGGTTGTCTCCTTGAGAACGTCGGACGATTCTCTTCGAAGATCCCGCGCAGCTGGAATCGGTGCTTGCTCCTCCTCTTCTTCCTCAGCAGGCAACGCATGAACCGATGGAGGTGGTCCCGAAACGGATGGATCAATGGGTAGAGTCTTGAACTGTTCGAATTTGGCGATTCGGTCTTTCACACTTCCCAACGATTCGACAGGAGAATCTGAAAAAAGGAATTCTTATTGTGTTGGGAGGAAGGTTGAGGGCTTTCCGCTGCTGTTACCTGGACCTTGGACCGTATTTCAAGTTTCGGGTATGGATTATGAGAACAATGAAAAAAGAATTTGGAGGTCAAGAAATAGAGATATACAGAATAACAGGATGTTATCATCAGAGCAGAGCTACATAAGGGGGAGTTTGAAATTTTGCCCTCGAGATTTGAGATCTTTGGAAACACAAAGGAACATAGTAGCGAACTTAAATGTTCCCAAAGATTTCGATAACTAAATGATACCGAATGTTTTCAAAATTTTGAACCATCACCATCACAACGAAACGTTCTAACAAAATTTCGAGAATCCGAAGAATTTTCAGCAAGACCGAAATCGAAACTTCCAGTAAAATCAAATCCCCGACGTATTGCCTAGAATCTTCGCAACGGAATCCGATTTGCCATGCAGATCTGGAAAAGGGAATTTCCTGAAAATCCTCCACATGACGAATCTGAACTGAACGAAAACACCAACAAAAGACTACATTCATTCCAATTATCTTCTCTTTGCACTATTATTACAACTTTTCTCAAAATCTTGTCCAACATTTCCATCCAGATTGTCCAGAAGTTCCAGATGTTTGCTCCGCTACGAAAAACCAAAAATCAACAAAAAACGACCACCAATCATGCATACGAAATCATTCCCATTTATTTATTCCATTTTATTCCAGATCACAACATTTAAATTTATCCTTTATTCAGTATAACCGACATATAGCAAAGTTTTTTTTGGTTCTTCTTTATTTCTAGTTGAGGAGCGAGCGACGAGCGAGAGAGTGAGTGTGAGAGAGAGAGAGAAGCAGAGAAAAATAATGTGTGAAATAAGAAAAAAAGGAGGTACGGTACAAGTCCAAGGTCCAGGGGGGTCCAGGTTGTTTGGTCGGCTTACTCACCAGGGGCCGATGGCTCTTCTCCTTCTCCTGCAAAAAAAGTTTGATTAGATTTGGATTTTCTGATTTTTATTCATCAAAAGTTCATCGTCATTCCCCTTTCCCTTTTTCTCTTTCATATCTTCCCGCAAGGGAGCCCCGGGAGTCCTTGGCGTCTCGCAAAACTTGTGTAAAGTGTCTTCGTCTCTCGGGTTTCCCCACTCTCTTGCTACATGCCAATGGGATGTGCTTGCTCAATTTCGAAATATTATCGACAAGAGAGAAAGCGCTCTCCGTCAAAACAGATTTCTCACGTTCCGAGCGGCAGATCCCAGGGAGAGAAAAAGAAGAGGAAAGAGCAAATAGAAGTTATCGATTTCCAAAAAAAGTTGTTGCTCACCTGGCAAAGTGGTACGAGTGGTTGTGACGACGCGAGTCATCTTCTTCGACACCACGACCGATCCGTCTTCGTTGGTGAAGCCCTCCTCGGCGGTCTCCTTCTTCTGCGTCGTTCCAGAGTCTTGGCCAGAGTGTTGCTCAGCGCCGGCTGCTGAAAATCGGAAGATTATTTGGTGTTCGGAAATTTTCAGTTTTGACAAGTTTTGGTGAGTTATGGGGGCTGTGGTGATGGACATGCAGTGAAAAAGCACAACACAATAACGTACAAATATCAACGATGATATCTTGCTGAAGCTTGCGAATCTGATCCACATCCATATGAGCCATTGCCGAGGTCTCGGTCTCGTATACAGTCTTGGTGGTCGTTGTGTGCTTTGACTGATTCACACGAATTTGCACATCTCGACCCGCCCCCGCTACGGCCAGTGCTCTCGCGACGGCCTCGCTGACTGCCGGGTCGGCCGGGGTCACGGCTCCGGCGGCACGAAGCTCCTCTTCGAGTTCACGAAGACGTTGAACCGCTTCGGAGTGCTTCGCGTCGCCTCCAGACATCTTCAACGATCTGAGGGTGAAGAGCAGCTGGCTGAGCACAAGCTCCGCCTCCGAGGGAGCAACTTCGTCCTCTCCCTCGTCGACCTCGAGCAGCGGCTCGGTGGTGGCGAGTTTGAAGAATTGAACAAGCGGAACTCCGCGGGGGTCGAGTTCGAGGAGGGCGGCGGCGAGGGAAGCCGAACGGGTACGCTCGAACTGTCCACTGGAAGCGATTGGCTCCTCGTCGAGAATATCATCGTCGTCTTGATTCAGACCAGACTTTTCAGCTCCGCTCTCTTCCAAATAAATAGAGAATCTTCTCGGCTCCTCATGCTCATGATGCTCATGGTCGGCATGCTCTCCATCCCAAGACTCTGCTTGAAATTGGCTCGCCGAGCTGACATGGTGGATAGCTGTATGTGAGGTTCCATCAGATGGAACTGCTCCGAATACGATTGGAGTACCATCGGAAAGGACTCCGGAGACGATAAAGTTGGCGGTAGAGGACATGGTTTTCCGAAATGTCGGGGAGGAAGAGAAGTGAAGAAGAAGCTCTTCCTTTATGATGGGCGGCTCCCCGGGATCCCGTCTCACGGCCCTGCGTCTCCTGGTTGAAGGCAGCTGACCCCATGTTTTCTCTCCCGGGTCCCACGTCGGCACAAACAAAACAACACAAAGAAGAAGCAAGCAATAACCAGAGAGAAATATATTGATTTGACCTTCATTTCGTATATTCTAAATAAAGAAACAGAGTGCATTTTCTTTTTCGTTTCTTTTCAAATGGTAGTGATTGGAGGGTGAGTTTGTGTGATTTGGCAGGAGGGTGAATGTGCAAAAAGAAGCAGTTGTATAAGGTAATAATATTATTCAAGGGGGAAATATTTTCTCGACGTCTTCAGGCTCTACCTTCACTGTGATCTTCCGGCTCTTCTGACCGTGTCGTTGGGGAGGCCAGTGGAGATTCTGAAAAGGGGTTAGATGAGAAGAAGTGAAGAGAGGGAACGTGCGTTTTGCTTGAGAAGTTGTTAAAGTTAAGCCCCGGAATCCCAGAATCCCAAAAGTTCCAAAGCCCATTAAAACCTACCACTGATGTGGCTGGTGGTCACTGTCGTCGTGACGATAGTTCCATCCTCTTCACGATGGCTTTCCGACTCTACGGTTTGTTCGACGTCGTCTGGAACCTCTTCCGTGGTGCTCTCGATTATGGTGGATCTTTGGGCGGCCGCCGGTTGTCTCTCGGCTTCTTCGGCCGCACGCATCAGCTCTTCCCATCTGGAAACAATTGTACAGTTGCCGATGAAACACACAAATCTCTCACTTCTCTCGCTCCGCATCGTTCAATGGAACAGTGTGAACGGAGACGCTCTCGTTGACAGCTACATCATTCTCGTAAGTTGTTCTGATGGTCTTCTCCTCGACTTCTGGTCCATTTTCAGAGTCGTGAACATGTCTTTCCGTTCGCACAACAGTGCGCATCTCGTTGACTGGTTCTTCTGGAAACTTTTTACTGTTGCAGTTTTACTATTTGTGGTGTCTTACCTTCATACTCTGGTTCTTCTGGCACTGGACTATGATGTACTGGTGCCGAGTAGGATGGTTCTTGGACTACGGTAGAGGAATGCTCCACATGATGAACTGGTGGAATTGGTTCCCTTGTCACCAGGTCTTCCGTCCGGACTTCTCTTTTGACCAGAGTGGCGGTTGGGACATCTTCAAAGTGTCTTATTGGCTCCCTCTTCTGACTCGGCGAATCGGCTTGACTGTAGTTGATCAACGCTTCTGGCTCTCCGTAGGCGATCGATCTGACGATGTCATCTCTTCCAATCTGTCTAAGGGCTAGGTCTAGATTGTCTTGATTGGCGTCTTCCTTCTTGAGATGAATCCAAATCTTCAGCGTGTTCTTGCACTCTTGTCCCGGGTAATTGTACCTAATGTGTTGAATGTCGCGGTGTGGGACTTCGAGAGCACGTCCGAGACGTGGCCAGTCGGCTCCGATTCCTTTGAGAACGTTGGGGTGGACGAATTCTGGGAGTTCCTTCTCCAAAGCAGATCCGTACTTTTGCTCAAAAGGAGTGGCATCCTTCTTTGGTGGTGGAGTTGGTTTGACTTCTCCGGTGTATTCTGGAAGGGAAATGGCCAGGGTGCAGATTGGTTGTTGAGGTGGAAGAGCATCCGATCTGATCTTTGGCTCGGCCATGAATCCGATTCTTCCCTCGGTGGCTGCTTCTGTGTCATCCTTTGATCTTGTCTTAACCATGAACGCCAGACGGTTCTCTTGGAATGGAAGGAAGAATAGAGAGAGTTGATCTCCAGACTTGGTGATTGGCACAAGATTTCCGGAGAACTCGAGGAACTGATGTTTTCCCTTCAGCACTTCGACGTCTCGACTCTTGGCAATTAACTTGAAATGTTCTTGTTTTTCAAGCGTCTTGTCCTCCTTGTCGTCGGTCATGCAGAACACACGGAGTTGTCCCTCGACTGGGAATGTTCTTCTAGCGAAGACAGCGAATTTGGCCATGTATGGAATCGAGATGGCCTCGTTGTAGACTTCCTGTGCCATTCTGGCGGCGTCACGTGGTGTTTGACAGTCCATCAACCAGAATCTAGCGGAGACGGTGGTGGTGAAGGATACTTCATCTCCAGTGAATGTCAGCTGAGTTGTTCCTGTGATATCCTCCCATTGAGCTGGTGCAGATCCTCCGGTGATGGAGCAAAGTAGTCGAAGAGTTGGGGGTTCTTGTCCTTGTTGTCCAGAGTATTGGGTCAGCATGCCCTTGTTGTTACTTTGCGGAAGTGGAATACAAAGAGTGATTGGTTTGTGGAACTTGCGACGACGTGGCTCAACGGTGACAATTGGAGACACGGCAACACGATTTCCATGGAGACGAGTGACCATTTCTTGGGGCACTGGCTGAGCTTGAACCGACACTTTGATGGTCTTGGTGAGGGATCCATCTGGGAAGATGGCTTGGACACGTGGCACAACTGAAGAGATAATGACTCCTCCTTCTGGTCCGACACAGTGAACCTCTTGACGGACACGAGTGACGACGGCAAAGTACATTGGGAAGTCGCTGGTGAGGATTCTGGTGATTCTTGGAGTCTGAAGGTCGTCGAGTTGAGCGAGGTCTTCAGCGTCGAATGACTCATTGAGCACTTCTTGAACGGCATCCTCGGTGGCCTCGAGCTGATGTTCCTTCCAGTGTTGTCCATCGTCGGATCTCAAGATGACGATTTCACGTTCACGATCTCTGAGGGAAGCAAAGTGTGGGACTTCCAAGATGACTGGCCCCAAGAATTTCGCACCGGCTGGAGCCATCTCCAAGATTCTCGACGCCAACTCTTCTCCCTCGCTGAGTGGTGGTGGATGGGCGAGTTTGTCCTGGAAGAAAGTAATATTTTCAGTTTTATCCATTCCATATCATGGGAAGCTAAGATGCCCAAAATGATGCGCTTGCGAATTATTGATGCAACTAACCTTTCTCAAGTAGCGACAGGTGACACGAATTGGCTGCGAGGCCTTCCTGGGTGGTACGATAATCCGTACTCCGGAGTGACGACATCCACGCATCGCTCCTCCGCGTGCATCGACGAGGAAAGAGATGAGGAAACTAAAATTGAAACTTTTAGATTTCGGAACTAAAATCACGATCTCGACATGCAAAGAGATAGAGAACTGAGAATCGACACAAGAAATGACAACACGATAACAAATTGGGTGGCTTCGAGACTTCGAGCGTTGGCTGGGAAACCTGATGAAACTTACGTTCTGTGTTGGAGTTTACTGCAATTTCAGAAGGGGGTTAACATAAAGGGGGTTCAGGAATACAGGGAGTTTGAAAGGGGTGGGGCTTGAAGGCGCTTTCTTTTTTTATTTGTGACGTGATGAAATTCAAGAGTAAGCTTGAAGCATTTATTAACTCTTCAAAAAAGCTGACCACCGTAAGTCATCGTAGAAAAGTGTTCGCACACGTTGTTTTTGTGCAAACACCCACACGATAACTCACAGAGTATCAATGTACAGTATTTCATGGTCATCATCAAGACTGGAAAAGATGACTTACAGTTTTGAAAAGTCTTTAATTGGGCTAATGAAAACTTTGGAAGTTCAGTTTCGAAAATTTTTCCGGGTTTCAAAACTTCAGTAAATTTCTTACTGAAATATTTGAAGCATTCCTTCCCCTAAACTATGTAAGCGCCATCAAGCCCCTCCAGTTGTTCCAGGATTGCTCATCCTTTCACCGAAAAATACCTTGGCTGTGTGACATGATGTCCAATTGGCACATTGTCGGCGTGTCCGTTCTCCAGCACCATTGCTCCTTGATTGTCGTAGTTTCCAGTGTGAATCGGATGATTCTGGGCGCGACGCACCAACTCTTCCAGATTATCTTCTGGTCCTGCTCCGTGCAGTGGCTGTTGCTGGAATTGGCCAGAGATGGAACCGGCTCGTGGAGCGATTCCAAGAGGCTGCGAATGGGATTGAGCAATTGGGGACGACGTGGCGACGGGGGCGATTCTGGCGTACTCTTTCTCCGGGGACATGCCTCCCGAGTTGATCTTCGGGATGGCTCCGCCGTTCTCGAGCTCTTGACTGCGTTGGAGGAGCTGGAAAAAGGGCAGAGTTAGAAGAGGAACAATGGAATCGTATCGTGGCAAGGAGATCAAAAATTGACCGCGAGAAGAATTCCAACTTTTTTTACAACTCTTGCTCTCTCTCTCAATCATAATCTCCGGGAGAGTGTACGAACCACATGTCTTTGTGGCTAACGGTGTGGGCTCTCCTCGAGAGGGCACTCTTGGATTCAGAAGAAAAAGAAGAAGAAATGTGTGATGAGAGGCTCGAAAAGAAATGTGAATGTGAATGTGGAATGGCACAAGGAGAAAGGGAAGGGGGGAAAAGGATCGATTTTCAAAATAAATGGACTCGTTTTCCGGTCTCTTTTCCATCCATTCTCACTTTCTTCATCATCATTCGGGATCCTCACATCTTCATTTCTTTTCGCCGTTTTGTTTTGAATTCCTCGGCCTATCCTAACATTTCTTTGTTTATTGGAATGGAGAAAAGAAATTGGAAAAAAAAACGACGTTGTGGCAGTATTGTCTTGTGGGGGGACACTATCTTATCGTTTATGCAAATGAGCAAAACTATAAAATCTTGGTCTCGTGATTTGCATAAATGTGACATGATAAACTTTTGATTTTTGAGAGTCATATTTCGTATACTGTAGACGTCGCTATATGAACATACCAAAATTTTGACCAAGTTTATCTCGGTTCCCGTCAAAAATATCAAAAAGTGGTCTACTGAAAAGTTGACTATTTTTTTATTTTTCTTACAGGAAGCCAGATAAGATCGATCAAAGTTTGAACTAATTTAGTTTAGATCTAGCGCACAATTTCACAAACTTCCTGTAACTGCAAAGTGTTTCTCACCTGTTCTCCGGTATGAATCATATGAACTCCAGTGGAATCCTGAAGTCCTTGAGTCAAGTTATCCGAGAAGTCCTTGGCGTGAGCCGCTGCCACTTCGTGCTCGGCGGCCTGTCCTTCATCTTCCGATTCCGAGAACATCGTCTCGTTCATCGCCTCCGGATTCTGCGGTTTGTATCGTTCGTCGACGGTCGTTGTCTCTGTGATGACGGTCGTTTCGGTGACGGTTCGAAGGGTTTCGACGACGGACACGTAGCCAAGACGTTGAGCAATGGAAAGTGGGGTTTGGCCGGTCTGAAAAATTTTCAGTTTCGATGCGTTCATGAGTTTTAGTGTTTTGATGGTGGAAATTAATAACTCGTTTGCTTTTAAAAAATTCACAATCTTCGAAACTAACCACAGTGTAAAATTTTTCTCGAAACTAAGACTTCTTGGTCAGTTTTGGTACCCAGCGGGGGAAGTATGATGATTTGATGAATGGGCCCAAAAGCTTAGAAAGGCTTACCGCAGTTTGCTCGTTCGGCGATGCTCCATTCTCAAGAAGGTATCGGACGCAGTTGTTGTGACCCTGTTGGGCGGCCTGGTGAAGTGGTGTGTAGGAGGCGCGCGTCTTTTCTCCTGAAGAATTCAAAGGTTTATGATCGGAATTTATATGCCAAACTGTAGTACTCACCAACATCTGCTCCATGCTCAACCAAGAACTTGACCATGTTGAGTTGTCCGAAATGACAAGCGACATGAAGTGGAGTGTATCCTGCATTCGTCTTGCTATTGATCTCAGCTCCAGAATCGTGAAGAATCTGAGCAACTGGAACATGATCTTCTTGAGCACATAGATGCATGGCTGTGAGTCCGTTGTTGGCCTTCGCTCCAACGTCCGATCCATTTTCGATAAGAAGTCCAGAGATCTCCTTGTGTCCTTCTTGAGCAGAAAGATGGAGTGGAGTGAATCCAGCTCTTGATTTCGCATTCGGATCGGCTTTGTATTGAAGTAACGTGGATGCGATCTCCATTTGATTCTTTTTCGCTGCGATATGCAATGGAGTGTATCCATTCTTGGCAGCCGCCTTTGCCGAGGCCCCATTCTCGAGCAAAAGCATCGCCACCTTGTCGTTGTTGTAATGGGCGGCCACATGAAGTGGAGTGACCTGGTTCTTTCCTTCGATATCCACTGGAGTACCCCGCTCCAGAAGAAGTCGAACGACTTCAAGATTGCCGTATTTGGACGCCAGATGGAGTGGTGTGAATCCCTTTTTGGTGAGGAGACTCTTATCGGCGTTATGGTCGAGAAGAATGCCCGCAACTTCTTCTTGACCTGAAATTATACATTTTTACGGTTTCGATTGGTTCATGTAAAACAATTATGTTTTCTAGTTTTGCTAGACTAATCTTAATGTTTACCTTCTTTGGCAGCAATGTGCAATGGAGAGTAGTTATCTCTGGTCGTCGCATTCGAATTGGCCCCAGCCTGCAACAACAGCACAACAATGTCAGTGTTCCCCAAACGACTGGCAATGTGGAGTGGCGTCTGCAGTTCTCTCGCCTGTGCATCAACCTTGGCCCCATTCCGGATGAGCACACGAACGACGTCGGTCTGGTTGGCACGCGCCGCCAAATGAAGAGGTGTCTCCCCACGGACAGTCTCGACATCTGGATTCGCGCCCTGTTGGAGCAGATAGATGACAATGTTGATGGCTCCCATGAAAGCGGCCACATGCAACGGAGTCAGCCCCGATTCCGTTGTTGCCTCGATGGCGGCACGATATTTGAGAAGAAGTTCGACGACCTTGATGCGGTTCTTCTTACAGGCGATATGAAGTGGAGTGAATCCGTTGAGAGCTCGTGAGTTTGGATCAGCGGATCGATCAAGGAGCAGTTTGGCGACTCTGACGTGTCCACAGTGAGCAGCCACATGGAGAGGTGTCAAATAGTCAACAGTCACATCGTCTACTGGAGCACGATGGTACAGCAAGGTTCTCGCAGCATCCACATGATCTCCTTGAGCAGCCATATGCAATGGAGCAAGTCCATTCTTGGTTTTAGCAGAGATTGGAGCTCCCTGAACGACGAGAAGATCCACGACCTGGTCGTGTCCTGAACGCGCGGCGCAGTGGAGTGGCGTCAGAAGATCTTTGGTTCTCGAATCGATGATTGCTCCGCGAGCCAACAGTACGTTCGCCATGTTGATACGTCCCCATTTCGTGGCGACATGGAGTGGACTGAAAAGAGAGTTGATGAAGAGGAAGGGAGACTTCTTTCTGTTTCTGGGGTAAGAAGAAGGAGGGGAAGACGATGTCTTTGTTGTATGTGACACAATTTGAAGAAGTGCACACTTGGGCACACCAGAAGTGTCCCCAGAGACTTCTTCTTGTAAGGAGCTGCGTCTTGTCTTGCTCGCTCTACTCTTCACATAAATTGCATTATACAAGGAGACAGACAAAAAAACATGAGCCCCCACATGGGCCTCTGTGGGTAGCTCTCGAGAGTCACGTGGCTTTTCTAATTAGGGAGAAAGCTATGAAGGCAACTTTGAGAATGAAATCTGATTTTTTCAGGTGTCCAATTTCTTGAAAGCCTTACCTAATATTGTGCCTAGCTTGGTAGTTAACATTTGCTCCCTTATCCAAGAGCAACTGTCCGACGTTCTCGTGGCCGTAGTGAGCGGCGATGTGAAGCGGGGTGAATCCGGATTTTGAGGTGACATCTGGATTGTGTTCGTTCTGAAAACCTCGATCTTGTATATTGATTTCTCGCTAAACTGAAGATACCTGAAGCAAAAGCGTCGCGGCCTTTGTATCGTCCTTCTTGGCAGCGATATGAAGTGCTGGAAGTCGCACTTTTCCCTTGGCATCATTCTCGAGAAGCACTGCGACGACACGATCGTGACCTTGTTGAAGGGCGACGGCGAGTGGTGTGAAACCGTCTTCGGTGGAGAGTGCTTGGTTGGCTCCGTGATTCAGAAGGTATCGAACGACGTCTTCATGATTCTCCTGAGCGGCCATGTAAAGTGGGGTGAAGCCGTTGACCGATTGGACGTTGACATTGGCTCCATTCTCGACGAGGATGGTAACGATGAGAGATTGACCGGCGAGGGAGGCAATATGGAGGGCGGTGTTTCCTTTCTGAAATTTTAAGAAGGTTTTTTTTCGAGCACAGGGAGTGAAATATTCTCAAGATTTCTTGATTCGTTGGGACAGAAATTTTTCAGCGAAAGGTTTTTGCGAGTGCCAATTTCTGAAACTCGAAATCCCAGATTCTTCTGTTTCAGAATTGTGTTAAAATCGATCTAAATTTCAATTTTTAATATTATGTTGTTTGAATAATCCAAACGAAAAAACTCACTCTAGTCGCGGCATCAACTTGTGCCTGTCTCTTGATCAACTCTCGAACCACTTCCGAGTGCCCTTCCTTGGATGCCAAATGCAAAGAGTTCAAGCCATTCGCATTGCTCGTATTGATATCGGTTCCGGCGCGGAGCAACTCGAGAACCTTCTCGAGGTCTCCAGCACGGGCGGCCCTCAGAAACGACGCCGAACCTTCTGTCTTCGCTGGTTCCGGAGCAGCCGGCTGAGCATCGGATGGCTCTTGAGCTGGCGGTGGATCGCCTTCGTTCATCATCGCTGACGAGATGGTTCTGGAAAGATTCTGAGCTAGGGAAGCGTACGTAATAGTTGAAAATTTGAATGTGGCAAATTATAAAAGCAAGTTGGAACAGAGACAGAGAGTCGGGTGAATGATACATCTCAGAAGAAGAAGAAGACGAGGAGCGGGTGAAGGGAAAAGGGAAATTTGATGCCACCATCGGGAAGGAAGAGGAAGGGGGGCTCAAATTGGGCAAGAAGATGGAATAGAAGGGAAGAAGACGAAGAAGAAGAAGAAGACATTCTTCTATTCCGGAGGGAAAATGAAATGGAAAAAGAGAGAAGGGACATGGATGAATAGATAGAACAACTATGTGTGGAACTTTTTGCAACTTTTTCGGTGGCGAGAATTGGGTCAACAGTTGTGTAAAGAGCACTGTAACTGTTTGGATCGATTCGGGAGCTTTTCAAGGTCGTGGTCTTATAGTCCCTGGATTCTAATACTGATCCTATAACATTCAAAATTCTCAAAAATCATAAAGTACTTGCCTACCTAAGTCAAGTCATCGTTCAATTTGAACAAGTGACTCTGCAATATTCGAACTTCGAATTTCAGTGAAAAGCTTTTGAGATCTCGAAAACAATTCTGATTCAGAACCAAGATATTACAGAAATGGGTTATTTGAGAATTCGATCACTCTTGTTTGGAGTAAACTTCAGAAAACTTCAATTCTCAAAACTCAATGAAACTGTAACCTCGATAAATTTCTCTACTTTTTCTTCTGCTCCGAAAAAATCATAAATTCTGAATGCACTGCTCCGCGAGCCAAACCCATTCTCCATAAAAACGGGAAGTGCAGTGTGCTCCTCTCGTTCTTACAAACGGAAGGCTATAAAAACCGAATGACCTACTACTACTTCTAGGTGAATCGTTTCTAAGAGTCCTTAGAAACAAGGAAGATGGGGGATTGACATAAAAGAAGGGGTCCCAAAAAAAGGGGGCAGAGTTGGAAAAAAAAAGAGCACATGTGCTCCCATATAAAGAGACAGAGACTTTCTCTGAGCTATTGCTCTTTCTCTCCCCGTTTAGAGAGGGAGAGTCTCTTTGAGGGAGGTCTCTCTCCCACACACACACAAGCATACACAAATCAACAAATTTGTGCTGCCCCCCACCCCAACTGCCTCTTTTGGAGACTCTTGGAGCTCTCCCTCTCTTGGAGCAAGAGCAATAGAGTGGAAGAGAGATTGGCGAGAGAGTTTGCGGGGCGGAGAGACGCAGAGAAGGAGCTTTTCTATACCCAATGGCAAGTGTAGTGCGTTGTTTGGGGGAAGAGAGGGAGGCACCCAAGGGCCCCACTCGGAAACATTGGGTATTTCGAGGAGGCACCCTGTCTCCAGACCACGCCCACTTTTTTCCCATTCACCCCCAGCTCGGTCTCTCGGTTGTGTTGGCTCGCTTCCAACTCTACCCTCCTTCTCTCTTCTCGTTTGGGAGCACCCGGGTGCTTTGCGATGAAATTTCGAGGGATCGACTACGAAATAGTGTGGCGATCGGAGAGTGAGCGAGACGACGAGACGGGGATGGGATATCACTTTGCAAAATGATTCTGAGAGAGGGACGGAAGGGATCGGGGAAGGGGAGAAGTAGCCGATTGGCAAATGACAAATGCGAGAACGACGAGTAAGTGGTGTGTGTGTGGGGTGGCAATGAATGAGTCAAAGAGTCAACCTAGACAGCAGTTGGGGGTGGGGAAGGAGATGCTTTTTGACGAGATAATTACGTGACAGGCCCCCAAAGAAAACCGAAAGGTTGTGGAGAGAGAATGTGGTCAAAAAGTTCTTCGGCGATTTTTGAGGGATACAGGGGGCGGAGCTTGTTGGGATTCCGAAGAATATACCAAAGCCTCTGATCAAGTAATCGATTGCGGTTTCTGAACCTACACAAATAAAGTTCATGGAGTAGTGAAAACTTTATCTTAAGTAGAGGCCTTTCTGATATATGATTATAGCGGTTTTGAGGTTTTGAAAAAACACTAAACTATTGGGGTAAGTTTTATAGGATTAAGAATTCCAACATCGACTTGCGATTCAGAAATAAGTTCCAGTTTTAGCAACAATTTTAATAGAAGTCCTGGAAAGATGAAAACTTCAATAGCTCAATTCCAAGAGATACCGCAACTCTATGCTCCTGTGGCAGATATCAAAACGTGGCCAACTGACGAAACATTTATAACCAAAAGTGAGATCAACATTTCGTTAGTTAACCTTTTTTGATATCATAGGATGCGAAACGAATTCGGTCGAAGTGACGGTAAGGAAGTGACTATAATTGCGTAAATGGTGCGAACGATGACAACCAATTTTCACTTCAATCTGTGTAAAATTGAAACCCAAAAAAGTTGGAGTTTATGATTATCTGATAACTTCGATGCATTAGGTTAGGATTTCAGTACCTAAACTCATGAAGATTCTGAAACCGTAAAGCTTCAACCGAAACTTTGTATTTTAAGAAGATCTGGCGGATGATTAAAACAAGTGAAATAGATTCTAGGCATTCGGATAGACCTGTGCCCAAAATTATGACAAACTAGGCAACCAACTAATAAAGAAATCGAAACCGCAACAAGTCGGACAGTTATTGTGAAACTCAAGTGGTTGTGGTCGACACATCATTCAGATTTTCATTTCATAACCGAAACTTTTTTCTCGAGTCTTCCAATTTCAATTTCCATTTTCAGGAAGAGGTCAACATGTCGTCGTGTACTGTAAAAGTACGACGCTGTCCGGATGGCAATTAGTGACCACAAGAGGAGGGGAACGGAATGGAATAGGAACGAAAATGAGATGCGAATTGGAATTGATTCTGGGTGACGTGGCGTAGATGGTTAGATCAGTGACAGGGAGGAAGAGAGAGGTAATTTGAGTTATTCAAAAATGTATGTCTGTTCCAACATCAAGAAACCTTATGTCAAAAACTACAGTTCCAAATTGTGAGATTAGTGCATCAGCTGAAAATTGGCTGAAATTGAAGAGAAAACCTGCGAAACCGTGTCGAGTAAAAGCTTCTATAGAAAACATCTAACTGAAATGTTGTATGTTTCTTTTCTCTCTTTTTCGTCCCCCATAAAAGTTTCCGCTGGGAACGAAAAAAAAAGGAAAAAGCGGAAAATTCTCTTTCGGTATGATGTGAAAGTGTTCGTCCATCCCCCCGTCACCACAAAAGGTTCACACATTATTTGGCAACTTTCACAAGAAGCGAGAGAGTGTGTAGGTTGAAGAGACGCAGACAGAAATGACATGAAAGTGTCGAAAAGTGTCGCCTCGAATCATCTGAATTCGTGTTAAAAAAGGAGAAGAAACCAGTTGATCTTTTGTCTCGTTCTCTGCGCTTCAATCACTGTCTCCATGTTTGAATAAAGGAAGAAAAATAAACATGTAAATAAATCGAGCGGATTTTTAGGGTGTGGTGCCCGAAGCTTGACGCTTAGGCTCTAGAATCCAGCTAGAGACTGTAGAATTCGAGGAGACGCAGAGATAAATACTCCGAGAAAGGAAAGGCTCTCTTTGTGTCTGACACGCAATTGTTGCATAAACGAACATTTTGGTTCTTCTGGAGACTTGGGAAGGAGGGCAGAATGACGATGTCGGCGGAAAGAAGCCAAGAAAATGGAAGGAAACTGGAGACTTGGAAAAGCTGGCATTGAGCCAAGTCTTTTTTTTTGAAGTCTTGGATAGAAGGATTCTGATTTAGAGGAACAAACACTGACAGTGGTCTGCAGAACCTTGAATCTTAGAATCCCAATACAAAAGAACATCAGATTCTAGAAGAGTGCCGAAACTCCTGAATCGGAGTTTCCAAGATTAGCAAACTTTGTGAACACTGTAAGGAAAAGAGAATGATAGACTCTAACAGCTAAACAGGAATGTATTACAGGGTTAGATAATTTTCAATGTTTCAGTACCTATTGAAATAGAACATTGCTTCATTTGATTTGCTATGTGGATGGACACTTCTAATTTTAAGATAAATTATTCGGTCAGATATTGAAAAAGATTCAAGGATACTTCTTCATCTTTACCAAACAAAATCAGGACTAGAATCGGGAATTCCCATTCCAAAACAACAACCAAAAAAACGAGCCTAACTCTCGTGACATCCATCCTTCTATCCTATCTCCGAGCAGTATCCTTTCTCGCCCAGAGCATCTAATTTTCTTTATTCACTTCTCCTTCTCCGTTTTCTTTTTCTGTCTTCTGGTCTGCTCTAAACAACAAAAAAAAACCGAGGCTCATCTGCTTCGAATCTCGTCGCTTCTAGTCGAGTCGACTCTGCTGGTCGAGAGCTGGTTGGTTGGCCCCCGAAAAAACTGACGGCTCTTTTTTGTGGTTTCGACGGGGATTTCGAGGTCGAATTGGTCGGGGTGGAGAAAGTACAGAGGATAGGGTGAAGTAATATCTAAAAATGAGAGTGAATTCAGTATGAATGCTCGTGTCTGATGGTCAGGTATTTACCAAACTTGAGAATAGCAAGGAAAACTTTGATGATATTTCTGAAACAGTCAAAAGTTTTCCGGATTATCTTTATTGACCATCTTCAACCTATTCATAACTATATCTATACAAATCTGTCGCCCAGTTACGTTCCAGATTACGTCATAATACCAGAAGACGTCGACGTCATCTCAAGCACAAATAGACTCATACTCCCAAGAAAAATGTAGCAAGAAAGGGGGTCGTTAATCCTCTACTTCTTCTGGGTGGCTTGTTTTTTTTTCGTCTACAGTTTCTTTGGGAGATGAAAACAAAGAGGCGGAAGTAGTAAGGATGGGTCAGCAGCTAGAGGCTATTCATCACCTTCTCACATCGAAAACATCTGCTCTTCGAGACACGCAAAAAAGTGCCAGATGGGCTTCGAATCCGAAAAGTGAGAATGGAATGAAAAAGGAGGCCGGGTGGGTTTGAAAAAGGGTAAGGTGAACCATTCGTCTTTTTTGTGGACTGTCAAAAGTTTGAAAATGGGTAATAAGAGAGAACCAAAAATTGGTGAAAAAAAAGTTCGACAATTGCACTGTTTCAGTAAGTTCATATAATCAAAAGAATGTGGAACAGTTTTTTTTCAACTAAAGGGCGACAAAAGTTTTCAGACTGAACTGAAGCTTAGAACGCTGGGGTAGGAAATATGCACATCTCGCCGTGACTCCAAGTAATGCTCAAATGTGGGACCAAAAAAAATTGCTGTTTTAATACTCTGATTTATCGGAACCACATCGAACTTGGCACTGGATTACTCGGCTGATGAATTTAGAGCTTTGGAAACTGTCACATTACTATTTCGGAATCTTTCTGTGTCAATCTCTGAAAATTCAAGGTGTACAGTTCAGCCGAGAGGATACTCTCTAACTAGCCGTTTTCAAAACAAGGTACGGAACAGATGCCTCCTCAGATGGTCAGGTAAACCCAAGAGAAGAAGCGAGAAAATTATGGGGTCTCTATATGATTTAGGTGTGGTTGGTCGTAAGAGACGGAGGTGACAGGAAGAGAATGGTGGTGAGAGTGGAGAGAGGGCACCATCTAGCCACAGAGTGATGACAGGACAGATGGCATAACGTATTGGCGGAGAAATGGGTGAAGGGAAGAGGAAGTGTGTGATCTCGAGAGACGCAGACGAACCGGAGGGGACATTGGTCGTAAATGGCGGAAAGAAAGGTCGTTGGCGGGTTTTCTGATGCGATGGGGAGTGGAGGGAGGAGATGGAGGAAGATGGACAGGGTGTGAAGGGCAGAGGAGAACGTCAACTTTTGGTTTTTTTTTTGTTTTTGAGTAGAAAGCTCACCTTAGGACTAGTATAATCAACTTGTCATTGTATACCTCAGCACAAAAAACCTAGTTGAAGCAGAAAATTTTCTATGAACAATTGAATCTGAGGAAATTCGTAACTTCAGCTAACTAAAAGTTGGTAACAACTAGATTTTTCAAAAACGAGTTTTGATTTCTCCCGAGTTTCAGCAATTATTCCATTCGTTGAAATTGGAAGTAGGAACTTCAGTATTTCCGTTTCAACTTTTTCAAAAGGTCTAATAAGAACTGGGACTAAAAAATGAGGCGGAAGGAAGTCTGAATTTCGCGCGAAGGATCCCGGATCTTTGGAAATTTTTCTGGAATTTCGAACTTTGAAGCTTGGAAATAAAATTTCGGTTCCAAAACTTTTGTATATTTCTGTTGCCTTGGATGAAAACAGTTTGAAACTTCGAGAGAGTTCTTTTTCATGAATTATCGACTTTCTCGAAAGAAACATTTACGATATTTTGATGCAAAAAAAACTTCCAATTTCGAGAGAATTTTTTGTCATCTTCAAAACATTTTCGATTTCACGAAAGTATTAAAGTTGAAGTTTCACTACCTATAACATTCCAGTTCTTTTTTGGCTCTAGACTCCAAAAACCACCGAAATCATCAAAGTGTAGCACTCCAAAAAAGGGGATAATCTGTTCATTCGAGGTTGCCTACCACTATTGAAAATGTTGCAAAACGAAGGGAGTCGTACCTTTGTCTGTCTATGTTTCCCTCCCGCCGGATCACTAAACAAATCAACAAATTTTCGGTATTTAGTTGTGTTTGTGAGTCAGCCAAGCAGCAGTGGCCATTCAAAGTGCGCTCTCTCTCCAACTAAAGTCAAAAGTGTTGACATGAGAATGTTAGGTAAGAGATAGGGAGAATAACACTTGAGATTCGGACAGGGCAAGAATGAGACAAATTTATTGCAAACGGATACAGGGGAATTTTCTGAATGGACTACTTTTTGATTTATGATGGCCGCTTTTTTAGAGAAAATTTGATACATTCGGCACACTAGAAGAACTTTTAAGAGCTTGAATATTCGGTTTCGGTCAAACATAGGAGAAATTTGTTTGGAGGAGAAAAAATAAATAAGTTCTCGTCACTGATCGGTCGGATATTGAAAGGTGAACTTCGTATAATAGAAAAAAAAACGGTCACATCCTAAATACAGACCACCGGAAACAGTAATCTTGCTCTATTGATAATTTGATGGTTTTGGTAATATCCCGAGTGTATGTGTACCCATCCTCTCCCTCTCTGCACACACACACACAAACATGAAACAGTGTAATGTGAGCTAATTTCGGCGAAGTAGAGGGAGAATACAAATAGAAAAGAGAGAAATCGGAAAAGAGAGAGAGAGAGAGAAAGTGGTTTTGAAATGAAATGAGTGGTGATGAATCAATTCGAATGTTTCTCTGCATGTTTGTATGTTCGAAATGACCACAGAAATTATGCTGAACATGGGGGTCGGATTGTGTTCTGCTGTTTCAGAAACAATGTTTCAAAAAGCACAGTTTTCAAAATTCGATTGACAACAATATCGGTTTCCCTGTTGTCGGGTTGTACCGTTAGAATTAACTATATTAGAAGCATAAAGATGTTAAAATCACGTTCATGAATCAGTAGAAAAGTTTCGATACCACCACCAAAAAAAAAAGAGTCCAGAATAATAGCGAATATAGTAGCATAGTGGTGGTGGCATATAACAAAGAGTAAATCGAGCAAATCCAACATACGAAAAATTGAAACAAATAATTCGAGAATAAAGAGAAAAAGAGTGTGTTGCGAAAGAGAGAATGAAACACAAACACACAATGGTTGAAGAGTAATCAAGTTAAGGGAGTATAGAGGAAGAGGGCTCAATGTAAGACAATAAAGCAAATAGAGAGCAGCAAAAAATTGCTAGGGGAGGGCAAACATAAATAAAACTTTTTTGCCGAGAAGAGAAAAATGGAGAAAAACGATAGTAAGGTAGGGATGATCCTTCTCTCGCACGTCTCCTTGCCGTCAAATAAGTAAACACAAACCATTTCTCTCTCCGTCTCACCTTGCAAGGCAGAGAATGGGGAATGGACGGAACTGATAAGACTTCTTGTATTCCTAATGCATTCCTTGACACGAATACAAAATGCAAAAAACATCAGCCCAATGCGGGGCTCGAACCCGCGACAACCAGATTAAGAGTCTGGTGCTCTACCGACTGAGCTAACCGGGCGGCGATAGTTAGAAAAGTCGACACAAATTATATCTCACGCAGTGGCAGGTAGTAGACGGGCGAGAGAGGTGATGAGAAGAAGAGATGGCAATGCATGAGAGAAACAGAAACATTTTGATGAAAGTTTGAGAATCGAAGAAGAAAATAACGAGGTAATGAGGTGATAATTGATAAGGAATGATAACGAAAACATTGCGAGAAAAAGTGAAAGGTGTTCGAAAGAAATAAAAAACTGGTTTGGCAGGGAAAAATGAACGTAGAAAGAGGATTAAAATTGGAGAAGAAGAAATGATAGAAAAATGACTATTTTATCGGAAAGTGTTTCCAACAAAAGAGTCATTTTTCCCTGTGACCTAAATACTAAAAAAAATCCTGCCAAACTTCTCAAAACTTCAAGAAATTGTGATTCAAAAATCGAACTCACCAGAAAAAACTTCTTCCTAGGATTTGGATTTCGTGTGTAGGTGTGATGTGTTGTAGTGGATTACTGTAGACTCATAGTGGAGTCGACAGATAGTAAGTAGAGAGCTGAAAAGAGGCAATATGGTTGAATGTACTAGTAATAGAGTGAATGAGGGCACCTCTCCACGGTAGCCACAAAAAGCGGTAATTATCGGATTTTCGAGAAGCGAGAAAAAAAAGAGCGAGAAAGATTGAGAGACGCAGAGAAACAGAGGATGATAATACTGTGGTAGAATTAGAATATGGTCGAGAGAAGGAAACGAAAAATCGAGGCAACGAGGAAGAATAAAAAAAGTTGTTTTGAATAGTGCAAAGTTGGGGAAAATGTCTAAAATTGGTTGCCATTTTTGGGGACAGGAACTTTGATGTGTTGTCTATTTTCAGAGATGGCGATGATCTGGCCTAGAATCCGACAACTTGACCACGGAATTTTCGACCCGCATTTTCGACTTCGCCACTTTCGACCCATAGAAGAGACCTATCACTGTTTCTCGGCATTCTAACAAGAATAAATTATGTAATTGAAACTGAAAATGTTTCAAGGTTTCTGATATCTCTGCACAGGCTAGAGATCAGCAGAAGGCGGAAATCGGAAATCGGAATATGGAAACGTGAGTTCTTTCCATCTCTGGTATGAACCATTCTTAAGATCCCTATTTAGTTTGAAACACAATCACCTAAGAAAAATCTAAATTGGAGCTTGAACTCAATGTAAGAGAAATTTTTGGCAAGGTTGATTTCAAATTTCAAACCAACTTTGGTCTCAAAACAAATTCGTGTTATTACCATAAACCAATTGGATAGACATAACGTAACTGACTACAGCTGGAGTTCATAAATCGCTGGAATTTTATCTCTCGAGTCACTAGCGGTTCAAGAAGAACAACGGTCGGAAAGTCTTTCAGAAACAACTTCAGAAAATCCACTAGAACCTCAAAGATACCGCAACTAATCCATCTGACACTATGTACCACATGAAACAAAAAATTTGAATAGACAACCGGAACAGAGACCATCTGGATGACCCGAAAGACCTCCTCGATTCTAATTACTCTCTCTAGGAAGTCGAGAAAAGGTCTCTCTGTTCAGTGACACATGCAAAAAAGCGTTCTCCGAGAGAGAGAGAGAGGAAGAGAGCCAGCTGGTAATAAGCAAGAGAGAGTGCAGAAGCTCAGGAGACGCAGACACTGTGGGGTTATTAGAGATCCCGCGAACTGTAATTATGTAGTTGGGTACTCATGGAGAGAATTCGATGGAGGTCACTTGGAAAGGGGAATGGTAAAACAAACATTGAATAGTTTTGAAGGACTCCTTCTGATCGAGGAATTCGATTGAAATGAATGACCTGAACGGAAGGCATCTTGGGAGAAGAAGGGAAGACAAATGCGCAGAAAAAAAGAGATGCCCATCAATCAATTCAGGCTCTTTCTCCTCCTCTTGACCACCTCTTCTAAAACAAATGACTGCGAGTGACAATTGGTGTATTCTGTTGTTGATGAGTAGGAGAAGGAGGAAGAGGAGGTGTAGAGGATATTCGATCTTATTCGGGAACAAATATTGTAAAACTAAGGGGACTACACCACACTACTTGAGAGTAAATACCCTCCTAACCGAACCACTTCATTAGACGTGTCATGTATCTCATCTCTCTTTGGGAACTCTTATGAAACAGTGTGTGATGGACGCCCGGAAGGATGGACGGTGGTGGTCTCCGAGTCTTTGATCTTGCCGATCGAGGAGGCGAAAAAAATCGTGGCATAATTTGTCACTGGTGACAGTTGCTAGGTCATTTTGTTGAGGTAGATTTTATCGGGATTTGTCAAGAAGTTGGGTGCGGAATGAAGACGTAGTGTAGTGGTTCAGTGAAAATTATTGTTATGCATCTGAAACAGAAAACGATGTTGTCCTATTTGTCAAGAAAATCCTATATTTTTTCAGCTCTGGCATCTTAATTTTGCAGTTACACAGAGGCCACATCACATTCATTACTGGCAATTTTTCGTTAGATCATTTGGGCTCGATGGATCGTTTTGTGTCTTCAAGTTCTCGACAGGCCAAACGAAAAAAGCACCGAATTAAGAAACTGCCATTTTAACCACTTGTCGAATTGCATGTCTCTAAACTTAACCCAAATCGTGAACGGACTGACTTGATACTACATGATGATTCTCAGTTTCAGACGCCTGAAACTCACATTGGATTAGCTCTAATCGGTTGTAGTTACTCGATGCAATAAAAACTAAATAGCGAAATCTTGCACTGAAGCAAAGCCCTACAGATTATGAAAAGAGATCAACATTTATCGAACTTCTCAAAAAACGGGATACCCAGATGGTACTGAAATAAGGATGACAACCAGTGAACTCGCAGCCGTACTAAACTTTACAAGCCTGATGAAACTGAAATTCCCTTTTTGCAACACCAAGCTCGTCACATGCAAAATTAAAAATCGATCATTTGAGGGGAACTACCGAAACATCTTAAAACTGAGGAAAAAAATTGACTTTCAGCGTTGTTAACTGTCATCCTTGCTATCAAAAATGGTGGAGGAAGGGAATCTTCTCATTGACACCGAGAAGCTTGGAATGAGTTATACAAACATTTCGAAACGGAAAACTATGGATTCTTGGCTAGACACCCCCTCAACTGTCCTAATATGGAAACTAACGTTAGAATGATTGAGTGGGAATGCTCTTTTTTCGAGAGTGGTGGTGTATCCCAAAAAGAAACGTCGTCCACTTCTACTCGTTCAAAGAGAGTCCCAATTCCATTCCCATTCGCTTTTTGCACCAGAAACGCCTTCTTTTCTCTCTCTCTCTCTCTCTCCAGAAGCTTCTTCTCTTGTCTCGACGCCTCCGGGGGCAATGGTAATTGACTGCAAATGCCGTCTGCGTCTCCACTATTCTAATCACTTCTCTCTCTTTTTTGCTCCAGAGAGCTGTGCTGTGCTCCAAGATGAGCCTGGCTCGGCGCCTAACTCATTTTCAATTCCTTCTCGTTTCTCTCTCCTAAATAACCTCTTCTAGTTTTGTGTCCTTGTGTCCCAAACGACGACAACCGACAACGACTTCTAGATGATGGCGAGAGAGTGTGTGGAATCGAGAGACGCAGAGAAGAACAAGACAAAAGTGTTTGTTTTCCCATTAAAATTTTCGAGCACAAAAAGAGAAGAAGGCTTGAGAAGGGGCGGAAGAAAAGTGAGCAAGAATTGATGGGAATGGGATGAGGAGAGGGGGGAAGGAGCACCTAATCCGGCTGAATGTGTTCTTGATGGGTTTTCGGTTTTTTTTTGAAGAGTACGAAAAAACGAGTGGGCTGGAGAGAACGAGATGGATTCGGTTTTGGTGCAAGAGTTTGTAAGTGGTGAGAATTAGTAGAAGGAATTACGGTGAAAGATTTGACGAGATTTGACTCTGGAAGCAATAAAATCCAACATCGAGTACTTTAGAAAGCAAAAAGAAACGGGAAAATTTTGAGGAATGTCGGACTTTTTGGGTTCTGAAGGTCTTCAAGTGAAATAAATTCGTAAAACTTCTAGAAGACTCTAGAAGACAACCGCAGTAGTCTTCAAATCAGTCATCCTTCAACATTCAAGATATTTCAGGATCCTCCCTTAAGATTCTCCCAACAGTTCCCTTAAAACGGAGCCCTCTCCGTGAAGCCTATTCCAAGAAAAATGGGTGGAGCTTGAGCCAGGCAGACGGATCCAGTTCTTGACAAAAGTTTAGCGCTGTTTCTACTCTAGGCTCCGCCCCTTTTTGCCAATATGCAAGGATCAAAAACGAAGTTCAACATGATTGGGCAGAAATTCAGTAGAAATCAGTAAAGAACTGTGAACGAATTAGTAAAAAGTATAGTCAGGTTCTCGGCTGATTTTTTATCAACTTTTTGAAACTGACAAGTTTGAAAATATGCCTCAAAATTAGAGTGTCGTCTCAAGACCAGCTTTTTCTTAAATTGAAAATCACAACTTTCTGAGAACTCATAACGTTCAGATTGACCGTAAACTTCATCCAGAAAAGTACATCCAAACTTTACGGTCAATTTTCATGATCTATTTGAGGCAGAATTTTCGATATCTTCCTATCACAATAATCTATAAAACTCTGTTGAACAAGAAAACGGAAGACTGGCGAGAGAAAATGCATTCAGCCGGACGGAGAGCGGCGCGCAGTTTGACACGCCCGTCTTGCTCCTCCTTCCTCTCGGGAGTCTCCATAACAACGATAATCTCGTCGCGAAGCGGAGAAAAAGAAGAAGACGTTGAGTGAGAGCAAGAAATCCGGACGGAGGCAAAAGATATGTATTCGTATATATGGGAGGGTGTACTAGAATATTTATTTGGTTGAAAAGTGAGACTAGCAACAGGTGAGAAGAGCTCCAAACAGCAAGAAAATAAGGAACACCCAAATCTAAAATCCAAGATTCAAAGAAGGAAAGGAGATGGAGGACGACATGAGATTTATTGCTGAAACTCGATATTTTATTCATTGTATTTTCGAAAGAAAGAGAGCATCCTCTCCCTCTCTTTTCACTTCTTGAACCTCTCCCATAGAATGACGGATGGGAATCCCTCAAATCCTATTCCCGAAGAATATTGATTGCTTTTTGGGGTGGGAAGGAAATCAAGAGGGAAGCATGGCGAGATGAAAAATGGGTATGGGTTTACGAGTAAGAGAGGTGAAGAAAATGATTGGGGTAAACAAGTGGATGAGCCGAGAAGAAACTACGAGCCGAAATTTTAGAACGTGCTCAATTCTACCTGTAAAACCTGAAATCTTTTATACCGTTTACTATAAGTTGCTCGACTTGGATTCACTCATAAGGTCTATGAAACATTAAAGACCGAGACCCCTACTTTTACCCCCACAGAATTCTTCCTCCCATAACAACAGACGAACCATAAAAAGCCATAAAAGATGAGCCCTCCTCCTTATATAGGTGGCATCTGTGCCACCACATCCAATATCACCCAATACATACATGGATTGCCTAATGACGTGGCAGCTGCCACTTCCACGTTTCTAGTGTCATCCGATATTCTTCTTCTTATTCTTTAACGTCTTCTTCTAAACGGATGCATTCAGAATGTGATGAGAGGAAGAAGGAGGAAGAAGAGTACAAAAGTGTTGTTTTTTGGATGGCTCAAGTGCAGGAAAAATGTTGCCAAAAAGGGGACCAGAAAGTGTCTATGAGGCAAAAAGAGTAATTATAACTAGATTAAAGGGTTCAGCGGAACCATCTACACAAAATGAATATGGAATGGGAAAAATGACAAATCTAGACCCTCGGACAATTAACGAGACCAGGTGGTTAAAATGGAACACCGGAAGTGTGTTTGACCGAAAAACGTCACCACACACACACTCGATTTGGGATATGATGTATTACTACGGTGTCCTTCATCATGATTCCATTTGTATGCACATGAGGACAGATGGTGTCTCCCAGTGTGTTTTCTGTGTGTCTCTATGTCAATGACAAAATGACCGAACGGATGGAAGAGAGCAAACGCGGACGGATGTCGGCTCATTTCGGGTGGGTTTTGTGCAGAAGGGAATGTAAATGAACCGACGAGGAGGATGGGAGATTTGCATGGAATCAGTGGGGCGGCGAGCGACATGTTTAATGGATTTTGGAAGCGAGCGGTTTTTCGGTTCAAAGGGGTCGGAAGATCGAGAGGAACAGATGAAATGAGGATTAGGATCGTTTGAGAACGATTGATCTTCAGAGAAGCAGATTTCGAATATTACCGTATTCATGAGAAGAGAAAAATATCAGATTTTACGAGGATCTGAAATTTTTACGTAGTGGAAGAAACAGGACATTTCGAAAAGTTACTCCTTCAAAATCTGCAGATTGAGCAAGTTGTTAGTTTCGTGTTGATCTGGATTCTCATACAAAACTTGAAAATAATCTAACGTTGGGTTGCAGTACCATTCAGTTACCGTAAGTCGTTCACCACTGATCTTCTGATCAAAGTTTTCTCGGTTTCTCTAATTGATATCAAAAAGTGGGTAGCTAACTAAATTTTGCTGAGGATGTTGTAAGCTTTTTTGTCAGTTATCAACTTCAGATGCAAAGGAAAAAATCTTCCCGTTATAGGACAGACCGACTATGACGCTAACTGTAAGTTAACTAACATCTGCAACCAGACCAATGTCGAGCGAGGAAAAAAAACTGGATTTGACACCATTTCAAAACATTAATCACAACTCCAGCTCATACTAGACAAACTTTTCCGTATTCAAAACTCGCTCCCATTGTTGTCCTCAAATACCCAATATCCTTTCCCGGATCTCGTCAAATGAGCATTCTCGTCTTGCTCTCATTCCAACCACCACCAGCTTACTCTCATCAATTTCTACTCAAGAGGTCTCCGGGAATAAGACGTCTTCTTCTTCTTCTTGTATCATTGAGAATCGAATAAGTGTCACCAATTCGGGAAACGATGAAACCGGGAAGGACCACCAAAAAGTGGCAGCAGATGGCGTCGACCGGCTCATTAGAAAGAGGGACCGAGGGCAAAGTACTGGAGCAAGATGGGGGAAAATGAATTTTTTGAAATTCCCGGCAGTAAACAGGGAAAAATGAAAAAAGATCAAAATACGGCAATGGATCTTCACATTCTTCAAAATCTCGAGAGCTCAACCTTTTTTGATTTACGACCCAGTTTCCTATTCAATTTCCGTTATTCTTCCACTCCGGAAACAAAAAGAACGGCAAGATTGACGATGAGCTCTTGGAGCACAGAGCACAACTAAACCATCTTTTTTTTTCAAAAAACTCCGCCCCGAAAATGCTTTTTTGGAAGAAAAGGAAGAAGGAAAAAAAGTTTCGAAACATTGTCGCTGCCTTCAGAAAGAAGAGGATTAGCTTTCTCGTCCGTTTTTCTTGACGACATTCGGTTTTTAGCAGACAATAAAATGAGAGCAAGAAGAAGAAGAAGACATTAGGGGAAGACCCAAAATGGAGAAAAGAGAAGGTTGGGAGGAGAAGATTTAGAGAAGGAGAGATGTTGCTCGGGGGATGGAAGAGCGCTCTGCTGGAATTTCAAGAGGAATTTGATGACGAGGGGCTGTAAAAACTGGAAAAAAGATAGGTGAATTGGGCTTCTGGACATTCGATAAAAAACACTGACTGAAATATGAAGAAATCTTGACTATTAAGTCTAAGATCTTTAATTTACAGCTGAAGCGGTGTGAACTGACAAGAAATTTGCATGCACGCGTCGATTTCTAATTCAAGGAAAACTAACATAGATTATTTCAAACGGAAAAAGGTGTTTGATTTTTGTTTCAAAGAAAACGTGTTCAAAAATTCTACACCTGATTCAAAAACGCTCCTAGTGGAAAGCAGTGCAATTTTTAATCCTATTGAACAGGAGACTTTTGATTTTCGAGCATCTAAAAAGTTCCGTAATTTGAGAAATAAGAACTGGTGTTGAATGAACTAACACACTTTAAAGATCAAACCTTTCAGCTACTCAAAATGAAAAGATGTTTTGTCGTCGGATCGAAGAAAACCCAGAATAATAATGAAGAATACAGATGTAAATATGCCTAGCATAGCTATTGACGGGTAATAGGTGGAGCGAAACTCACACACTGATAAGAAATATTGATACTTACGAGAAACCGAAAAATATGGTAAACAGATGTATCCAAATTCAAAACTCGGGTAACAAAAAGAGTGGGAAATGTTTTCAATAATACTCGAGGAAAGTCACCGAGAATTTTTGGAGAACTTGAAACGGAAAGATTTATTCTCAGGAATTAAAAGGTTCGTTGGAATCGCCATAATGTGACAGAAACCAGAGATCGAAACTGATTTGGAAAATATGAGGAGTCAAAGACCCCAGAAAAATAGAACCCTCAAACCCAAAGAAATCCAGGAAATGGTGTCAAAACTATGATATGCAAAAGTGGTTGTTTCCTGCTTCTCCAAGTAGATGTGTATGTCACAGCTCATAGGCATCTTCTTTTTCTCTTCCAAACACACACACATATGTGCTTGGGGGCGGTTGGTGGAAGAGTTGGTGGTGCTGGTGACCCTCGTCTCTTCTTCGGGTGCAAAACGGAAGCTTCGTCTCTTCCAGAAGAAGAGGAGGCGATGAGGATACGCAGATGGACAGAAATGCATGTTCCCTCGCCTTTCACGCATCGATTTTAGGGGTGAAAGAAGAGAAAGAGATGGAGGCGGGGAGGACGTCTTCTTTGTGCATTTGTGACAGCAGAAAGATGCACCCGAAAAAAACAACAAGAAAGACGACCCTAATCAACTTATCTGTCTTGATGGAATTGGATTTTTGTGTTGAGATTTCGGAGCGAAACGAGATACTGGTTTAATTGAACGCCCAGAAACATTCATGGAATTGGATTCTGAGGAAAGAAAGAAAAGGATCCTGGAGTTTCAGAATCTGAAGAAGCTGGAAAGTGTATAAATTTTCTATCAAAGTAACGTTGAAACACTGGTCGAAAATTGACCTGCTGAATCAACAGAAAAAATTTGAACAACGACTAAAAACTGTGAGAGCTCCAGAAGTCAAAAAAAAGTAGCTAGATCTCGAAGTTTGTGATCCTTTCGAAACCTTCCTGACCCCAAAAGTTTACAGATTCAAACTCATCTGATTCTGCAAAAGGGCCTTCAGCGTTGGATGTTGATTTCCAATGAGCTGGGGGTTAGAGATCCATTGACAGCCCAAAATGAACATCTCAAGGATTTATAATGCTGATTAGGAAAACCAGGAAGGTCCAGTGATTATCACACCTGGCAGTCTTAACAATCTTCGAAATTTACTGAAACGAGCATTCGTGGTAGGAGTTTAAACTTAAATCACCAGATGAGAGTATGTATATCAAGCCGAGACAAAAACATCAAACTAATCACAATCATCTAGATTACTTGAATCATCTTAATACATGAGTTACTTGAAACCGTCGATTTTTGAGAATTGATTCTTGCTCAAAGTTATGACCTTCCGAAGTAGGATTAGTTTCTGTAACAATGGTGGTAAACTATCTTTGGGAAACTGTACCTTTTCGTAAACGTTTCTTGTAAGAACTTTTTTGAAGCTGAGAACGATAAGGTAATATGTATTCTGTGAATTCCGAATTTCGTCTTCCGAGATAAAATGTTCGATTCCAAACAAGTATGTGGCACTTATTGCAATTTACTACTACTCTGCCTGTCTCATAAGAATGTTTTGAAACTGTTCCAGAAAATGACACAAATAAATTTTTCAAAATGAGCAACTTCTAAAGATTTCAAGGCTTGCTCTTTTGCATCAGACTAGAAGCCAATGAATGCACTTTGCATATGAATTCCGTCACAAAAGATAAGAATCTGTCTCATCAGAATTCCGAATGGACACTAACCCGAACGGCCATGTCTTCACCGAAATGTCAAGTGGAGAATCAGATCACAAAGAAGACTCAATGAATTTATTCAAATGTAACGAATCCCTATGGAGTTGTCGAGTTCTGAAGGGAAGAATAGATCGAGTGTACTTTCTTCTCTCGACTCTCAGAAAAGGCGAGAAAAAAGTGGTCGTTAATCCTAGGAGGGACAATGATTGACTACTGCGGCTCCTCTCACACATATTTTTGCACATTTCTCGAGAAGAAAAAGATGAAAGAAATGGGAGAAAAGTGGTAGAGGAACGGAAGTAGAGGGGAGTGCACTCTTCTCAAAAAACATGCAAAAAGTTTCTGGGGACTACTGGACACAATGGGAACGAAAAGGACGGGGACAAGAACAAAAAAAAGAGAGAGAAACACTTGTGACAAGAAGTATCGGGTTACGAATTGGAATGTCATGGAAAAGGGGCAAACGGGACATTGGGGATATGATGGGAAGGAAGAGAGGAGGGACAATATGTTTGTGTGACAAGGGACAAGTTGCAGACGAGAGCATGGGAACAAAGGGATGAAGAGGATGAACAGGGGTTCAGGGGTAGTTCTAGATGATGATAGCTTCGTGTTGTTAGTTTCCTCGAAAAAAAAGCAATCAGAAGAACTTGTGCTGTTTCAAAGAGTCCTCTTGATTTTTGAAACAAAAAATTCAACTAATGAACAAGTTTCTTGGAATGTTCGGAAATTTCGAAGAATCCTAATTTGACAAAGATCAGTTTCATGTCTTCTGAATCTTGGGGGTATGGACCAGTTTGGATTGTTTCTCGAAAAATTTCGCCTCCAGAGGACACACTGGAATCGATTGCCCAAAAAGTTTTATTGTTTCAGAAAATCTACTTGAGCTGCTAGGAAAACATCACACCGTTATACTACGAAATGGTGAACTTTGAATATGTGAAAAACATTGTTGTCGGTGTATTAGGAAACTCTAGATTTAACTGATTTGATAGAACTTCTCAACACCCTAAGAAATGTTCAGAAAACTCGAGACCCACGGAGCTTGTTCAAGTACTCAAAGATGACCGTTTTCAACTGAAACACATGTTTTTCTACATACTCTTGAGCAATACTGTACACCAAAAACTTGAAAGTTAAAGGAAAACTATACTGAAATCTGCAGGTCAGAGACGTCGCAGAATGACATGATCCAAGGGATCAGAATTTTCGGATTCCCCTTTCTCTAGATTTTGAAATCCGTCGAAAATTTGGATTCCTAGCTTATCAACGAATAAAAAATGATTGAGAACTTGAGAACGAGGACAGGTTGTCTGTGTTTCAACCAAACATTGCTAGGAATCCATTCATTTGAGTTCGATCGTGAAATGAGTGAATCCTCATTTTTGGGTAACTTTTTTTTCTCGGAATCCTAGAGTATCAAGTCCCAACACACAGGCACCAAATCAGTTTATTTCGATTTTGGAATCTGGAGTTGGTTCCATCACGAACACTCTAGAATATTCTTACTGCTTCATAAGACTATTAAATCTTCGAATAAAAACGAAGCCTTCATTGTGAATCGATATGTCACTATAAAATTCACCCATAGTCTGAGATCCTAAAAATGGTTGCTTGAACACATGACCACTTACATAAACGACTCTCTCTAGCGGAGGGTGCCACTGTCACGAAATTACCATAATCTGAATAAACTCTTGTTATTATTCAGATCTCCACAAATGAGAGCTGGCAGCCAAATAAATTTTGGCGCGAAACACGGGACACAACAACGAAAACAAAGCCGTAAACAAGTAAACAACCTTAAAGGCGCACCGTAAATCGACACAGTAATTTTTTTCAATTTAATTCCTAAAATTTTTCCGATTTTTTTTCTTCGTTCTCGACCGATTTCGCTAATTCTTTTTGCTTTTTTTAGATAAATCGAACAAGAAGGAGTCATTCTGTAAAGTATTTTCCGATTTGGAGAGCTGAACATTTAAAAATTGATCGAAACTGAGAAGAGATGGCAGTTAATTATTCCTTTTTGTTCGATTTATCTGAAAAAAGCAAAAAGAATTAGCGAAATCGGTCGAGAACGAAGAAAAAAAATCGGAAAAATTTTAGGAATTAAATTGAAAAAAATTACTGTGTCGATTTACGGTGCGCCTTTAAGGTTGTTTACTTGTTTACGGCTTTGTTTTCGTTGTTGTGTCCCGTGTTTCGCGCCAAAATTTATTTGGCTGCCAGCTCTCATTTGTGGAGATCTGAATAATATATGTATTGCCCATGTTTGGTGACCATCTGACATCACAAACCATTGAAAAAAATAGTTGCCAAAAATGGTTGCAAATCGGAAGGAGAAAGAAAGAGAGCCCTGTTCTCTATAACAATGCCATTCTTCTGACTTTCTCTCTGTCTACACCATCACACACAAAACAACTCAACTAATAGTACAAAACTGAGCAAATATAAAAACGAAAACCCCGGAGAGAGATGAAAGAGAAAAATGGGATGGAAAACGAATCGAGAATTCTTTGGGGGGAGAAACGTGTGAAAGTTGATACCTATGCAGGAGGGGATGGACGCCGGATTTTGACTACAGCTACTACTATAAAAACATAAAATCCAGAGACACTTTTTTTTGGGGGGGGGAACGGTTTTTTAGGTCAATGACTCTTCCCTCCTCATAAATTGTGAAATTCTCGGAGAAATGAGAGAAGGAAAGGACACAGACCAAATAAATGGAAGAGTGATGTTGCGAAACGAAACACGACAGGTACATTCATACATATATCTCTATTTGTCCATCATCCATTTCTCTTTTTTTTGTCGTTGTGGTGTTGGTGGACATCATCAAATTAGTGCGGTTGAAGTGTTGCGACGCAGCGATTTTTTTTTCAATTCAACTTTTTTTTTCTGTAAAGGGCGTTGTCCGTTTTTGGGTTTCGCTATTATGCCGTGGTGCGCCTTGCCCACCGCGGGATCCACAAAACATATGAAGAAAAATACCGTACTTTAAAGGAACATACTCGAATTTCAAGTCGTGTTCTCGGCTTTTCGAGAATTTCAAAATTTTAATTGCTAGTTTTCGAGGTGGAATGAAACTTGTACGTTCTTGCAATTCGTGATAAATTATCTGAAAACAGATTGAAAATCGGCAGAAATCAGGAAACACAAATTGAAATTCGAAAAACCTTTTTTAAGTACGGTACGGTAGCAGTTATTTTTGAGGTGAAGCAAACTTCTCGATCCCTTTAATTTCCATCGAGTTCGACCTGAACTTTTATTTTCAGCGCATGTAACATAAAACTTGTAAATAATCAATTCACGCCTTCTACTCAAATATTTGCATTTCTTTTTCAGATTCTCAGCTGATATATTTATGCCTTCTAAACGCGTCGAGAAATAAACGATGACGGCACTCACATTTTCTTCTCTCAGTTTTGCTTTTCAATCAAATTTGCCCCTTTTCCCGATTTTTATCTCAAAAATCAAACTCGAAACGATATTTCCTCAAATTCAAACTTCGCGCCGGCAGAGAGAGCATGCCGGTGCGGAGACTGCAGACAGCAGGCAAAGACGCACGCACTTTCGCCGCTGGGTCTCGCGGCGATTCTCTACCGTATCACATATGCCGCACTGCCTCTTCGATTTTCTTTCCAATCCCAAAAAGTTTTTATGATTTTCTGCTTGATTTCCGTCGTTTTTCAGTGTAAGATTCCCAGCTTCTTTCAAAATTCGAGCTGTCTCATAACTGCTTAAGCTGTTTTGACAGACATAATGCGTTTTTTTCTGAGAAACCGACGAAAAGAGTTGAGAAATTTTTCAGTTAATGTTTTCACAAAAATACACTAGCCAACGGAATCACCAGTACTCTCCGTCTTATTTTCTCTTTTCGAATTTTTTCTTCTTCATTCTGTCGTTCGCAACTCGCTTTCTCAATCAATTTTGATAACATTCGATTTTCAGGTAAAATGCCCCCAAAGAAGGACCCGAAGGGAGGCAAGGCTCCCCCAGCCAAGAAGAAGGAAGGATCCGGAGGAGGAAAGGCCAAGAAGAAGAAGTGGTCCAAGGGAAAGGTCAGGGATAAGCTCAACAACATGGTGCTTTTCGACCAGGCCACCTACGACAAGCTTTACAAGGAGGTTAGTTGTTGAATCAAATCGCTTCGAGAGACCTGGAGAAAAATTTCATAAACAATTTCAAACGTTCTGTCTTTCTGACTCTGCAATTTTGCTGAGTTAATTCAACATGAAGAATTTATATTTTTCAGGTCATCACCTACAAGCTCATCACTCCATCCGTCGTGTCTGAGCGTCTGAAGGTTCGCGCTTCCTTGGCCAAGGCCGGTCTTAAGGAGCTCCAGGCTAAGGGACTCGTCAAGTGCGTCGTTCACCACCACGGACAAGTCGTGTACACCCGCGCCACCAAGGAGGCTGACGTTATCGTCGAATAATTTGTTGATTTATTTGATGTTCCATAAACGTCAAAACGTTTACATCTTGTCTTGATTTGCAACGCATATCAACCGTTTTACGATCAGCTCGAAGAGTACCTAGAGCACCTCTAAGTTGTCCCACACGAATCCCCCTTTTTTAGATGTTCGTCTTCCGTGTCTTAAACACGGTTCCATACACAAATAGGACTGGGGCTAAGGATCTAGTCGCCAGTGTTCATTCCTTCCTCACTTCGAACCTTCTCGTCGGTCTAGCTGTATTGATTTCGTGGAAGCAATTCGGTGGCACACCCATAGAATGTATGGTTCCACTGGATTTTACAAGTGCCTGGGTGCAGTATTCAAACAATTACTGCTGGGCTCAACCGACCTATTTCATCCCGTTCACAAGTGAGCTCGTCGAGCAAGTTTTCGATCCAGCAGACGTTGTCGCCGATGGAATTACAGTTGGAGGAAGAGGTCCGAAGCCGCGATATGTGAAGAAGGGCGGTGAGAAGATTTCGTACTATCAATGGATGTCATTCTTTCTTCTCTTCGAAGCTGCTTGTTTTCGCCTACCCTGCTTCATCTGGAAGTATTTCGCCAGTCAGAGTGGAATGCAAGTGGGGGAGATTCTTCGTGTCGCTTCTGATGAAAATAACGCAGTGCCTTTGGTGAAAAAGGCGAACATCGATGCGCTATGCATTCATTTAAGAGGTGTGCTACGGTTTCAGAAGCGGCTGAAATTGGTGAGAACTGAAAAAAGTATGAACTAAAGGAAAATTGAGCTGATTTCCAGAAAAAGATAGTTCCACACAAGATTCTTCGATTTCTAAACATCAAATACTCCGCCTACTACGTCACGTTCATCTACTTTGTAGCAAAAGTTGCCTTCTTTCTCAACGTCTTCTTGCAGTCGAACTTGTTGAACAAGTGAGGAAATCTGAACCGCTGAAACTCATTCTCAAGCTTCAGATACATGCTCCCACACGACCGACAACAGAATTTCGGATTCGATATGTGGAAATCGATATTCTACGGCGGCCCCAATGGAAATGATTCATGGAGAGAGAGCGGAGTGTTTCCACGAGTCACTCTGTGCGATTTCGAAACAAGAGACATGGGAAATGTGCAGATGCATACGGTTCAGTGTGTGCTTCTGCTGAATCTGTTCACCGAGAAGATTTTTGTGTTCTTGTGGGCGTGGTTAGTGTTTTAATATGAAGTTGAATGGATAAGAGCTATTGAAAGAACTAGAACTAAACAAGAGCTTATGGTAGACGATACATCCAAGTAAAATCTTTCAGGTACATATTCCTAGCCGCTTTCACCGTCGGCAACCTCTTCTCGTGGCTCTTCGCTGTCTTCAACGAGACATACAACGAGCATTTCATCCTGAATCATCTGGAGATGTGTGAAACTCCGTTCGACAAAGACGACCTCAAAAACCGAGAACACGTGACTCGCTTCATCAAGCTCTACCTTGGCACCGACGGTCTCTTCCTCCTCCAGCTCATCGCTCAGCACGCTGACGTCGTTTTCACCACCGAACTCACTGCGGCACTTTTCAAGAGTTACATCGAGATCGAGGCGCAGAGAGCGTAAGCGAATCAAAAGTAGAGTAAACTTTGATAAAACCATTTCAGAACTTTGAAACAAATGAACAAAGTGCTCCCCCTGCTTCGTCCGAAAGAGGATGAGGGTCAGTTGGAAAGTGCAATGAGCACTGCTCCATCGACAAGTCACAATCAGAGACGACGAGGAACTGAGCAGATGGATAAGGCACCGAAGGGAAGAGTAAGAAAAATGGAGAGTTTGGCCAAATGAAATTTGGGGTTTTTTCAGCAAGGATCAATTTCCCAACAGCTTCGTCCATTCAACAGCTTTGAGGAGCCGGATGCACCGACGAAAAAGTTCGATGATAGCAGTAGTGAGGATGAGAAGAGCAGCAAGAAGGTTTGTGACATTTTTTCGGAAATCCGAAGTTGTCAGCGTTTCGAAATTTGAAAAATCCAGTTTTTTAGAGTTTTGCGAATAATCCTTATTGTAAGCTCGTTATCAAGTATCGAAGTGAACGCCGTTTTCTATAAAAAAATTCTTCAAAATTTTATCGAAACCTTTCTCCAATTTCCAGAGCAGCAAGAAAACGAGCCCAAAGAAGAAGAACAGCCCGGGGACCTCCTCTCCCCCCAAACACCGCCGCCCATCTCTGGCTCGTACCGGATCCCCAGCTTTCACCCAAATCGAAGACCCGAAACTTCCACAAACCACCGAGAAGAAGCATTGGTGATATTCTGTAATTTGTACATTTTCCCTGAACTGTTTCATGTTTCTATACCCATTTTCAACTTCCCGCTCACCCAGTATTGCCTTTACCCTAACATTCTATCTCTTGTCGCCTTCATGACTACTAACTAGCTTTAATTCACGGTCACATAATTCTAATGCATAATCTTTAAAAGAGCCGGTCTCTAAGAACCAAAGCATAATAAATCATTAAATTTCATTAATAACACTTTGGGATGGGCAAAATTGGAAAACTCGTAGAGAAATTTGAAAAAAAAAGGAGGAACAGAAGAATGCAATAAAAAAAGTTACATAGAAAATAATACAGAACTTCAGGAATCTATCATGTACAGTAGACTAATCTCTTGGACTGTCACACAGAGGAAGTTGATCGCTGGTTTCGGACCATTCTTGGGTTTCCAGATTCAGTGCATAAATTGTTGAGTCACAGTGATAGGCACGTGGAGTTAGTTTGACGAGAGAGTGGAGTGGGATGTCGATGTATGGGAGTTCCGAGAGTGGTCGATCGTAGAAGTAAGCGAGCACACATCGGAGCACTGCCTGGTGGGAGACGACGAGAACGTTGGCCTGTCTCTCTAGCTCCATAATTACTGGCTCCAGCCGGCTCACAACGTCTTCGTAACTCTCTCCACTTGGATATCGATAGTGATACTTATCCGTTGCTCTATCATCCGCTTGCTTTGGATACCGTTGTTGAATGTCTTCATAGGTCAATCCCTCGCAAATTCCAGCGTCCAATTCGTCGAGAGCCTTCCAGTATTCAGTATGGAAGTCTGGCTTCAGAAGTTGAGCTGTCTGGGCGGCGCGTACTTTCTGAGAACACCAAACACGGAGTCCCGGTACTTCCTCTTCTTCGAAGAAATCCGCGAGAGCTGCGGCGTACTTTCTTCCGTCTTCAGTGAGAGGGGAGTCGCCGCCGAGTCGGCCCATTGCGTTGTACTCGGATTGGCCGTGCTGAAAGTAGGGATGTATAAATTTCAGAGAACTAAAAACTCACTCTAGTCAGATAGATGCTTCTTGGAAGGAGATGAATATTCATGAGGAAGTAGACCACTCGACTCTGAACGTGTCCTCTGACCTGATGAACTTTGAATGATCGTCCTGCATTGATGACTTTGATGAAGCTGAGCGATTCGTGCTCCGACTCATCCAGCGGCTCATACTGCTTTTTGTAGTTCTCAATTCTATTCATAAAGTCTTCCTTCGCCTGCTCCGCCGTCATCAAACCCTTGTAATCGGGTGAGTTGACTTTGACATCGGTGACATTTGAATCGATTATAGCGGGATCATCGCAGACGGATTCGATGAAGAAGCATCGGATTCGCTTTTTCTTGCAAAAATCGATGATGATGCTTCGGCGATCTTTGGTTGTGTTGGTGGCATCGAAGATGGCGACGCTTCCGGTGCCAGAGTTCAGGTAGTCTGCCATATCTTCCATAGCGCGGCGGGCGGATTCCCTAAAAAGGTTTCCATAGTTTTTCTAGCTTGAGATTGGACAAGAAATCCGGGGCCTGGTGGTTATGGGAAGAGCGTCATAAGTTCATATCTCGGCTTCTAAAGGTCGATTTCAGTTTCAGGACAACCCCGTGCCAATCACTGACTGATTGTTAGTTTTCAGTTTTCATGGTCCAACATTGACTCTCATATCTTATCTAATCTACACTTGATACATTTCGAATGACGTCATCTTTCCGACCAAAATAGATGAGAGACTATCTAATCTTCAGAAGGTCATCTGACATCCAACATCAAGAAACTTATCAAGAATAACTCACGCTCTCACTTTCAACGCATCCGCGTTGTCCGGCGAGAAGAACGACGCGTTGGCTCCGTGAATCGCGTCCGCCGCATTCGCATCTGTTCTTCGGTACTCGCCGACGTTGAACACTTTCGTCTTGAATCCGGTCCACTTCAGATATCGGCACAGTTTTTTCGATATGTACGTCTTGCCACGAGCCGGCAGACCGACCATTACGATGACGTTGGGGACACGGACTTGGTCTGAAAATCATAGTTTTGGGAGGTTGGCAATTGGATCGTGTACCTGAGAATCCATGCTCGTCACTGTGTGCCACTTTTCGCTTTGTCGTCTCGAGTCCTGGTGGGATTTCCATATCGCTCTGGAAATATGAAATTGAGGATAGGCGAACTCGCTGAGGGTTGAAGACGAGCCGGCAGATAGCTCGGCTCAAAAACGACAAAGTTAGAAGGAAAGAGTGTCTATAGGTAGATCTCGATGATCTCTACATTAGATGAGTCGGAGCACAAATCGCTCAGCCGTTCGAAATTCGTGAGGTCTGAGGATACGTTCAACGTTATTTATCTGAAGCAGTCTCGTATCTTGTAGATAAGATAGTGCTCATCGAGATCCATTATTCAATACTATAAATGACTGAGAATCTCATTTTGAGGCCTAGTTATCTGCCGAAATCGTAGGAAGACGTCAAGGAGAGAAAATGTAGGCACGCTAATCAAGAATCTATTTTCAGCACACACTCGACAATGTTTTGAGTGAGCAGAGACGCAGAGAAGGGTCAGAGACAACTCGAAGAAAAAACGTGAGTCCTCGCTTGGATGAAACAAAATGAAATTCTACACCCGCTGAGTGATGCAATCGAGCATGCTTCTTTGCTTGCTTGAAAAAAAAACGGCAAATCGGGAGATTGATTTCATAGAGTGAGCTCATCGAGCCCTCAATACTATTCATTAGACCTTGATTACTGGCTAGATTGTGGTCTGAAAATTGAGGTCGAAGGAACAATGAAAACACAGAACGCAGAAAAAAAACTAAAGAATAAGAAGAACACGAAGAAAACAAGACACGGACTGCCTTCTTCTTCTTCTTCCCGAGACGCACAACCGATATGAGAAGAAAAACGAGTCGACGTAGAGAGTGTACAGAAATGAAGAGACGCAGAGATGGAGAGAAATGAGAAGAAGGAGATAAACAACTGATTGTCCTCGGGGAGTTTGATGTTGAGACTTGTAAATATAGATAGATTCGATTAAGATTAGCCGAGGGTAAAACGGATTATTTTAAACCTCGCTGCAAATATTGGCGATGGCCTAGAAATTGCAAAGAACTCGGCCATGTCAACAAAGAAGGACCCCGGAGTGTCACCTTTTGACAAGAGGGGAAACCATGCATTTTGGAGTGGGAAACCTTTTTGGCTCTTTTCCAGAATGTAAAATGTTTCGCTGGTCGTGTTTCTGGCTAGGTCCTGGTTTTATGGTTTTCGAATTGAGAAAACCTAAAATTTAGTGTTTTTCAATTTTGAAAAAAGATTCTCGCTTTTCCAGCTGAAAATTATTTCATTATTATAGTCCAGGTAAAATCGACCCTACAGATTCAGAATCCGTAGCCCAAAATGACAGATACCTTACGTGATTCGAGTTGTGACCTCACCAACAAAATAATTTCCAATTCTCCATGTTTCCAAAATCACATCGATTCTCTTCCCATCACGTCAAGATGATCTCTAATTTTGCCAATCACTCACTTTTTCTCTCTTTCTCTCAATCTCTTCATCTCTCATCAACCTATCTCAACCTATCCGTCTCTCCTCCCGTGATTTAACCTTTTCGTTTTCAATCCTCCTCTTTTTAGTTTTTTTTTTTCGCTAATTTTCCATCTTCTTCTCTGTTTTTATCCTCCTCTCCGGTGCTGCCAACCAATTGTCGTCATTTTACACAAAACAGCACAAAAATCTTCTTTTCTCATAGTTTCTTCAGGAATGATATGAACGGAGGAAAGAGAAAAAGAGGATCTCCTTCATACTGATGGAGCCGTCCGTGTTTTCCTAGGCAGAAAAAAGGGCTCCCAAAGAAATAGTTTAAAAGACAAAGAGACGGAGAAAAAGAATGAGCCTCGCTGGAAGAGGAGAAGAAGCAGCAAAAAGGGACGGGAAGTCGTCCAATTTTGTTCTTCGTTGGGCACTCCCACAACAAAATTTCTACCCGGCGCTGGTCTCATTTATATTTTTCCGTCTTTTTTCATTTCCGACACTTCTTGGCTGCTTGATAGTTGAGGAATCGCGGAATTTCGATAAGAACACCATTAATTTTTTTTTATCAAAGAATTCCCGAAAAAACTCACATGTGTCCTTGACTTCATCTTTGATCGAAATTTGCTTGAAAAATCGAAAAAAAAAATGGTCTGTGCACTTTGGCGGAGGTTCAGATGCATGCACAATGATGGAGTCTGTGTCGACAGTAATCCACTTGTTTTTTTTTTGTAAATTTCTCCAGCGATTTTCAGAATTTTTAAATACAAAGCAATTTTTTTTTTCATAGGTTCCCAATCAAAAAAGTGTGGTGTCTATTAAAAATCACTCAGGATTTGAAGCGAAATCAACGAAATTCATTAGTAAGTTTGACTTGTGCATTCTCGCGTAGTTTCAGATGCAAACTGTCTACCGTAGTCCTACGTTTCTTCTTTATTTTGGAATTTTTTGCAATTTTTTAAAATTACTGATTTTCAAAATTTTCTGTCAAAAGAAACTATTTTTCTTGGATTCTCACTCCATAATGCTCTGACCCCAAAAAATTCTCAACAATTGCATTTGGTCTCCACACAAATCCCTTGTTTTCCACTTCAAACACCCCATTTTTGTGGCTGTTTTCACACTCCAATTCTTCTCCTTTTTCAGGCAGTAGGAAATGTATACGAATAATAAATCAACTGCAGTACACCTGCATTTTACTTCTTCAACAGAAATCTTCATAATTTTCTTGTCAAAAATTCAAAAACTTGAGTTATAAACTTCGTCGAGTCCGGGAGAAGAAGTGGAATTCCGTAAACGGAATGAAGATTCCACAGGTTTCCGCTCATCTCTGGTGTAAACATCGGTTTCCGAATGGTTTCTGAACTTGCACAGAGGTGTCGAAAATCATAACTTTGTGTGAATCGAATTGCTCTTTTCCCGAAATGTCACTGGGCGCTTCTGTTTGCTTTTTTGGGTTGGCGCGCCGAGCAGGAAAACGAAAAATCATCGATTTTTGTGTTTCATTTTTCTCAATTGGCTCTGGCCCCATATAGCCCACCAAACATCCCAGGGGAACATAATTAGAATTCGAAACGTTTCTCCTTTTTTTTCACTCTTTTCTGTGTCCATTGTCGCTTTTTGTACGTAGTTCTCTTGTTCTCTCTATTCCTCTCATTGCCACGTCACTCTCTTCAAAACTGGTTCTTCTTCGTCTTGATAAGAAGACTGAACCACTAATCTACACACTGACGACGACGAAGAAGAAACTTCCGTTTTCAATCTTTCAGGGTCATCAACCGCAAATGAGGAATGGTCGACGGCTGGTGACGTCGTTTATCACTGCACAACGACTAGCCAATCTTAGGAACACACTATGGAATAGACAACAATTGGTGAGCACATTTTTACTGATAACTTAGCTTCAACGTAGGAGGCTCAGTCAGTATTTGTACCAAATCGTAGATCTCGGCGAGTTCCGCGATTTGATACCGAAATCAACTGAACATCTCGATTTGAAGCAGCGTTATATACTGATAACCAATGTTCTATTCCCAGGCCTTCTCCTCGTCCGTCGCTTCCTCTAGTACTCCACCGACCCAGGAAGATCCGCGACCTCTATCGATCCGTTTCGAATATGGACTCCCTCTTCTCGATGTCCCCCTTCCCTCTAGAAATGAGCTATGTCAATTCACAATGCGACCGTTGAGTGACACCGTCGGATCTTTATGTGACTTCTTGCGACATGAAGACAAGGGAATCGATTATGTGGCTGTCTATGGCACTAGTGAGTCTTGAAAAATCACAATTTTCTAACCAAAGTGGATATATGTTCAAGACGGAGTGAAGCTGGCCACATGCACCTCTATCGAGCACCTGCTTCAATTCGGAACGTTCCGTCTACGCCTCAACGATAAATTCTTCAATGTAAACGTGCCAAAGACAGGAAATATGCCATACGACAGTGATAAGTGAGTACACTTCCAATGTGTTACCCTCTGAATCCCCAATTCCAGGCTCCGCCAGCTCGACGACCTCCGAGCCACTGTCGCCTCTCTCCACGCGGCGCTCTGTGTCGACGAATACAAGTTGTCGCGTGAGAAGAAGCTTCTCCTTCAACTGGAGAACGCCGAAACGCTTCTGGCGCCGTTGCACGAAGCGAAGCGGAAGATTGAGCAGGAGTGCGAGGATCACACGGATCGAGTGATGTGGGCAGGGTTCGCGGCGATGGGAGTGCAAACAGGTAGGGTTTAGAAGTGGATGAGGACTATCGAATGTGTTGCTTTCAGGGTTGTTCGCTCGGTTGACATGGTGGGAATATTCTTGGGATATTATGGAACCTGTCACTTATTTTGCAACATACTCTACGGTTTGCGCTACCTTCGGGTACTATTTGTACACTAAACAGGTGAGGAATTGGATTGAAAGTACACTTGCGAGGTTGTGGCTGCTGAATGACAGGTTACGAAACGTCCCGATTTCCAAAAATGTGTGATAATTTTCAAAAAACTAATTAAGTTCCAAATGCTTCAAAACAAGTGTCCTATTATCAAGAACTTCAAAGTTCGCCATCACAACCCCGTCATTTTCCAGAGCTTCGAATACCCCTCTGCCCGTGAACGTGTCTACACCAAACAGTTCTACCGTCGGGCACAGAAGCAAAACTTCGACATCGAGCGATACAATCGTCTGGTGAACGAAGTCGAAGACCTTCGCAATCAGCTGAAACGAATGCGTGACCCTCTGTTCCAGCATCTACCCGTTAGCTATTTATCCAATTTGGAGACTGAAAAGTAAATCCATTCTGTGTGCTTGTATATTCTAGTGTCGATTTTCAAATTGTATCCCAACTGTTCGTGTTCTTCCCACTTTCCTCTTTTGTATTCTACTCCAGCAGACCTTTCACACAAATAACTTTGTCTTTTTTTCATATTCTTGCCTCCATGTCGGCCCCGATTTCATTTTCTCAGACTCCCCAGCCCCTGCTTCATAGGTAATTAAAGATGAATACATAGTACTTTTTATACAAGTTCAACGATAGCACTCTCTTCTCAAAATAGTTCGAATAGCGGCGTGCAAATCATACTCCACAAAGTTCGGCTGATTCAACAACAACTGTTCTCCTTTCGAAAGATTGTCAATGAGTGCAGAGATCGGTTTGACAACTCCATTCATGTGAACGTGTTCTGAAAAGTATCAAAAGCCAAATCCCACTACTGTTCCTGATAACGAACCCTTCTGAACCCCAGTCTCGACCAGAATCGAAATACATCTCTCGACGACGTTTCTGGTCCGAACTCTCGGCTTCTCACCGTCGTTCCCTTCGAACGACTCCAAATCCAAATGGTCAAATCTTCCAACACCTCCATGACGAAGGTATCTGTCGAAGAGACGGGCACCGAGGACATCGGACATCGGGTTGTCTCCAATGACGTAAAGATACTTGACGTCTCCGAGTTTCATGGCCTTTGCGATTCTTTGGATGCGATGGGCTGCATGGAGGTAGCTGATCTGAAATTGAAGCTCGGTTGTTTTTTTTTTCGTTTTTCAGGATAGCCAAAGACTTGATGAATCTCTCACCTCCGTCGGCTTGCCCAACGTCGCCTGAAACTGCAGATGGTGTCCGGTCAACTTCTCGTAAATCGAGTCCAACGTATGAATGAAGACTCCGTGTCCGATGCGTGGCAACTGTGAAGCCACATCAGCCATCCAGACGAGATCCACGTTGCAGGCAACAATCGGAATATGATCGGGACGACGGCCACCGGCGATCAACGGAAACACCATTGTGTCCATTCCTGGAATTTCGAGATGATGTTTTTAGCAAAAACCGTGGGACAGTTTGATTTCTGCAAAACGCTGCAAGAAAGAGTGTCATCATACATCCGGAAATATTTGACATCAACATTGTGACCCATAGAGAGAGAGATACAGTAAACTTGAAATCAGAAGATCATTCTTTTGAAATCTTAGAATGACGATCATCAGCTGATATGGAGTTGAAGCTAGAAACTCGGCAATCCTTGGTCGCCGGGTTCTTATAAAAGGGGGCAGGTCTCTCAGAATCAGACAACTAGTTATGAAGCTCTTCACTATTATCCTGATCCTCTCCGCCTTCTCGACTTCCGATGCCAATTTGTTCGGAAAAATGTGGCATGCAGCCACTGCTCCAACGAGGGAGCTATTCAATGATGCACCTCTGGTGAGGACCACCGTTGAGTCAACGATAATCGAAATATTTCAGGAGGTAAAACAAGAGATCGATAACGTCTTCTTGGTGTACGATTGGTTTTTCGACGTAAGTGTGTCGACTTTATTCATCAACAAACTTCATTTCATAGAACCTGTGCGATCTGATTGACGCAAAAACTGCGAGCAATCCTCTCTACTACGTCCTCCTCAAGTTTAACCAATGTGGATGAATCAGATTGCAGAGTTTTGAATGAATATTTGTCAAGCATCATTCTTGTTGTCTTGACTCCAATTAGGGTTTTGTTAACGGTTTGAGACAATCGCTTTCAAGAGTTCAAAAATGATTCCCAACTACCCGATTTCTCTGAAAACTTGTGAGTGTATCAAACGAATCTAAATAATCATTTTTTAGATGACTACTTTTTCGAAAACCGTTGTTAGGGTTGTCAAATTGTGTGAGGTGACAACACCTCGAACTGTAAGGTCGAACATTTCGGGGCCACATTGTTCTTTAAAGCTGACGATTTAGAGACTGTAGATCTTGATTCATAAAAAATACAGTAGCATAATTTCCCCACAACTTTTTCAAACATTCGCTACATTGGGAACCAGTCTTCAACTCTTCAAAGTTTATCGTTTGCAACCAAAAGGCAAGAACCAACTTACTTCCATAAGTGAGCACACAATCCAACATCAACTGCAACGAAGTCTCCCATTTCAACGGTTCCCCCAACATCACGATCGCCTCAATCGGTCTGAATCTCTTGCGTGCTGCTTCAGTGTCCTTGGGATCCGTGATTTTCCGAGCAAAATCAGTACAGTCCAAGTGGGGGAACCACTTCTTCAGATGGTCGATGGTAGTCACTTTTTTGAAGCCGACTCTGGAAAGATTTTATGGCTCGAAATTGACCTAGACGTTCTCAAGGACCCCTTGGCAATGGAAGTTGCATTTTTCTGTCCGACCACGAGGACTTGTTTATCATGAAGATCCGTGAACATTCTCAACGGACTGTGAGACATCAGAACGTGATCAGCTGGGATCCGGAATCCGAGTTGCTCGCTGAGCTGAGCAGCTTTAATTTTCTCAGTACTATTCGTTCCATTCGTCAGGAAGACCTCAAAAAAAAATTAAGTTTTTCAAGTTCTGATCATAAAATCTACCGTAGGCACCACAAAGTTTCCCTTTTTATCCGTTATCAAACTGAACGCTTCCTTGACACGTGGCAATAAGTTTCTTCCTTTAAACAGAACACCATCAATGTCCAGAACGATTCCGAACGGATGCTGGAATCAGAGTTTTCGTTTTGGAAGTCCAAACATGAATACCGCATGCCGGGTGCGAAGAAAGTGTCGTTTTTGAATGAATCTATGTATATTATTCATCCTTTTAACTCTGAAAAAGTTCGAGGCCTGCGTTGAAAATCGGAGAAGTGGGCGAACTTTCCGGATCCAGTAGATGTGAACTTGCAGAAATGTCTTGAGGAGCCACGTGTTTCGGGAAATCTAAGTTTCCATGTTTGTTTTTCAGGCCACATTTGCAACGCAGTTTTTTAGAGGACAACGTGAAACTTTTTGGATACTTGCAAGGCCAGGTGTTGAGCTTTTTTCTCATAACCTGAATCAAAGCAAAATCAACCCTACTGATTCAGAATCTGGACTTGAAATCAGAAAAATGCTCTAGTCGTGTCCCCACCATTCAATAACTCGAATGACTTTAAAATGTTGTTTATTCATATGTATCAGAATCTCTTCTTAACCAGTTCTATGACCTGGTGAATTATTAGGTTGTAAGAAAAGTCTTTTCCACTTTTTCAAGACATGTTTTATTCAAAGAAAACTATATTTAATATGAAATGTTCTTGTCGTACAACCTAATAATATGCGATTTAAAAACTGGTTCAATGCCTAAAGTTTACCGATCATTCTTTGGTTAGAAGATCATCCGTTAGTTGAAATCCACTCGAAATCCGAAAAAAAAATTTAGCGGCTCATCCTTTTGGAGATTGGCAGCCATCAAATTGAACTTTCCCCACAGTTATCGTTTAAACAAATAATTATTTATGTTTATTGAGTTCAGACACACCTACATGTTTCAAAATAGTAATTTCCTCGTTCTCTTGATTCTTTATATGTATGAAAGTTTACACAACTGCTTACCTTATCATGAAATATTTCTAAATCGGTTCCGGTTTTCGCTAACTTTAAATAAGCAAATGCTCCATTCCAAACCATTCGTCCTACCATATTCATTCCCTCTCCCCCCTAAAATACACACACGTAGCTTGAGTTCTAGATGAGAATAAAATTAATCAAATTTCAGAGATATTCCTGAATTATTAGTTTCTAATCGTGAGTTTTCAGATTCCTCATGCACTCCTACCACTCCTCGCACTTTCTTCTTCGCCTACTCAACAGACTTAAATTATACTCTAGTCAATCAAATGTTTGATTGGATGGTGTTCTTTCCGAAACACGAAAGTCTGTGGACTAGTTATGCAAACGTTCGTTTGGATATGAAAGTTAAGGAAAGTATCGAATACCATTGGGATCCTCAGTAAGTTCTTGAGCAGAACTTTCTTGGAACAATTTTCCCTTTTAGAAGTTTCAATGCTTCACTGTTATCTCATCGGCCAGATCCTTCGCTTGGATACCTTGACGAGACAACTGGAAGTGACGTTTTCGATATTATCGAGGTTAGCAATAATCGAATAATTGAACTTTGTAGCCATACATTTTCAGAACTATCTGGATAACTCGCCCTACTCTCTTTGCGGATCCTTCATCATTCTTGTTGTGAAACGATATCCCAACACTGTTCAAACAGATAGAGTTCTAAAGAAGCTGAGAGACAATCACGTGTTTGTATTCATTTCCGCCACTGATACCCCATCTGGTGGAAATAATCCAGATGCCTTGTTTGATGTCGCCTTCAAGACCAATGGAATGTGCTTCTCCGACTCCGATGCCAGTATGCAATCGGTAAGTGAAAATAATGTTTTGGATGTGTAATCAGTGTTTTCAGGATGTATTCACTTTCAGTTTTCTATTCTCTCGACCCTATCCGTTCATCTCTCTAAACTACGAAGTTTCGGGGGTTGGAAGTAAAAAGATTCCGTTCCAGTCGGGATATTATTGGAATAACTGGCACCAGATAGAAAAGAATGTGATATTTCAGAACCATGGTAAGTTATAGGCTGGACACTATCCTTTCCGTTTTTCAAAGATTGAGTCTTACAATTGAGGATCCGTGCTTCAATTTTGAAAAGATACTTTCATTTGGAATGCTTTCAAATCTTTCAAAATCACACTCTTTCAAACACTTTACGTTAGCCTAAAAGAGGGACATATCCCCTCTGCTACATTCCAATCTAACTTTTAGCTCGAGATGACAACTTCAAAAGTTTCAATTTCACTATACTGGACAATTCTGGAAACGTTATTGATGACGGACCATTTTCTGTGGTGAGAATCTTTCAAGAATTAGAGCTAGATCTTTCGGTTTCAGAACCCCAAAGCAAACTCACACACGACTTATCCGGCGTTTAACAGCACCACGGACTATACGCTCACTGTCAACTATGAGTATAAGACTAGCAAGATCCAGACACTGCAGATTAAAATGTGGCGGGAAATGTGAGTGCCCAAAAATGAACATAGTCGCGAAATATTACATTTTCAGGCCAACTGATTGGCTTCCATTACCTTGATCAGTCGATCGGCTGTGTTGATGCTCATTCAATAAATGATTTCATTTCGTATTATTTTCAAGAACAAAGACAATCACACTATTAGCACAAGACAAGTGTACTAATGTCGTCAAGTTGCCAGTGGCACTCATGACACACCACTTGTTGTCTGGCGCCGCTGCGAACTCTATGTCTATAGCCTCTGTACCTGTTGCAAATGTGGTCTCGTGGTGTAGTGGTTATCACATCTGTCTAACACACAGAAGGTCGGTGGTTCGAGCCCGCCCGAGATCATTGGTTTCTTTTTTGTTTTTTTCCGTGGCTAAAATCTAAAAAAAGATCGTATCACTTTATTCGAGAGAAGGAATGAAGGTAAATTTGTGATGATAAATATTATCAATCGTTAAAAGAATAAAGATTTGAAATTGAAATTCAGAATAGGCAAAAACCGTATGCACATTTGAGAAGAGAAAACAGATAGAGGAGAATTCAGATCTAGATCGTTGAGACATCGATGGTTCCGTTGGAATCGAGGAACTCCTTCCAGTTTGTCGAAAGATTTCCGACCTTGATGAGGGTGAGCAGGATGAATGCTTCACCGGACGCTGGCTCGAGAACCTGGAAATTCGATTTTTAAAAAATTCGTCTAGTTTCTAGAATAACCAACCTCAAACTCAGCACTGTCTGGATTCACGTCACTGGGGAACCGTTTGACCTCGCAGAGGAATGTGTCCAATCGGTTTCCGTTCCCCTTCTTCTTCTTTTTTTCGGTTTTCACTTCGAGAAGGAATCGAAGCGAATGCTCGGTCAGTGTGAACTCTGTGAACTTGCCGTTCGCCAACAGACGAGATGGTTGGCTTGGCTGAAAATGTTCTTATTGGAAATTAGATTTGAAATTCGTCTATTTACCTTCTTGAACACGGTGACCAACGAGTTGAACAGACTCTTCTTCTTCTTGAGCCCATGTGCTTTGAGCATAATCTCCACCTTTGTTCCCGAATCTTTGAGGACTGAAACGGCAACTGAACGAGTGCCGAGATCTCCTTCGGAGGATGTAGAGGATCCGCGAGAGTTGGAACGAACTGGTGCCATTTCTAGAAACATTTGCGTTAGCTGCAGGTGACAAAATTCAATGAGAAGATTGAAAGAAATGATAACGCGGGTTTTTTTTCAAAGTTCACGTCGAAAAAAAACTCACTGGGTGACTCGTGCTTCGACGCCGATCCGGTGACGCTTCTGACGGGGCTGTGGAGTGGAGATGGAAGTGGTTGAGCGTGCTTCTGATTGTTGACGAGACTGTCTGGATTGGTATGGGAAGAGGAGCGACGGGATGGAGGCTTCGATGCGTAGTTCTCCTCGATTATTCCCGGATCACGGTGGAGCACTTTTGCTGGAAATGGGGAAAGATGGTTGGCGAGTACAGAAGGAGAGGTAGAAGGAAACGAAAACGGAAGGATGGAACGAAAACTGAAAATGGGTTTCAGGATGGAACTGAAAAAGTGAACAAAACGATAGAAGAAGTTGGAAAAGATTTATGCCAACGCCTTGGTAACTACTTGAAAAATTTGTTTTTCAGATTAATCATCGTTTTGAAACTGAAATTTTTGGTAGGATTCATGATGGGCTTATTGAGAAAAAATTTTACAGAGATTTTATCTACTTTCAGTATGAACAAAACTGAAAATAGATACAGTACCCCGTGCAGAAAAATGTAAAAATTTGCCGTTGTCAGTTAGAAATAATCATTTTTGAGGATTTAAAAAAAGGGTTCACAACTACCCGATCAGGTAAAAATGTTTCGGATGAACATTTGTTCCATTGCTCAAAACAACTTACAAAGCGTTAACAGGTCTTCTTCAAATCAGTAATTGTTTGCAACATACATTTTAAAAAATGTATTAAAAAGCAAGAATATGTTAATTTTGAGCTGCTGAAAACTGATTCCCAATCAACCAATTCTTCTGAAAATTCATGGGTTTATCAATCAACTTTAGATCTTCCTTTTTGTAGTTCCCAACCTTTTCAAAAAGTCGGAGTCAAGTCAGTTTGATGTCGCGACCACGATGGAGTCAGACAGTGTTGAACCACAGCTCTTCAACGCGCTCTAACTGACTCGGTTGCAATTTTCCGTAAAAGTTGTCAATTACAAACTGAAGATCTACAAGTTGCAACGACAAACTTTCAAAAAAAAGTCGAACGACTGGGAATCATTCTTCAAACGAAACGGTATCCTACTGAGATAATCATGCAGTACACAGAAAATAGAGCTCGACATGTTTAGAGATTGCAAAATTATGGTAAAGTGCAGAAAAAACTAAAATGGAGCCTAAGAAGCAGAAATTTTTGAAAATTATGCATGCTTAACTTTTAGAAACTGTCTGGTAAGCGATGCAACTCCTCGTTTAGTATCAAACATTCCCATATTTGCATAGGGAAACAGATCGATTCAAATTTCCGTTCCCTTTTTCCCGCATTCTGTTATAATAGTTTTGCAGCAGGTGTTTGGGGAGAGAAAGGGGTTTCATCGCTATTGTTTTTTCACAATCGTTCAATGAAAGAAGAAGGAAAAGTATCATGCGCATACCTTGTACGATTTCCTCCTCGGCACGATAGTAGCCACGGCTCATGACGGTTTTGAGACGGAAAGTTGGATGGAGTGAGTCTGGTTAAGCGCTGAAATTGAGAAGAAGCAAAGGTGAGAAGTGGAAGATGTGAGGGTAGAAGAAGGAAGGAGTATCAGAGAAGAAGTGAAGGGGAGAAGAATCGGAGGAATCTGGAAGACAAAGGGGAAGAAGCAAGAAGCTAATACTAGAGAGCGAGGAACGATTTTTAAACTTTATGAAAAAAATATGAAGGATTTGAAACTGGAAGAATTGAAGCAGAATTTATAAAAATCCAGATACACATTTTGAACTGAGACTGAGCAATCAGGTTCTTTAAAATTGTTAATTGATGCACGACTTCAAAAAATAACTTTCCAGTTGAAGTACGACGAATTCTCCGTGTCTACAGATCGCCACTGTGACCAAATATCTCTCGCATTCTGTAACAGATGTCAAACAGAGGCCAACTAACTAAATGTTCAGAAAAAAGATTAGAAACATTTTGACCACTTATTGATACTGGTTACAGAAATTGTGATAAATTCGGTCACAGAGTTAATAAATCTGAAAAATCTAACTCACGATTGAACCATCAAACCGTTCAACTATACAATCCACATTCTCACCTTGCCTGCTTTTTCATTATATAAAAGCATTCTCCACCTCTTTCCGAAATACAGTACCGAATCTAGAGACGCAGAGAAAAAGACACGAGAATCTTCCTCGAGCATCCTCCCTATTCGTCACCTCGCTTTAGTTTCCAGAGGGCGCGAAATATAATCGCGAGCACAAACAGAATCCCTCCTATTGTTGTAGTACTGTTTGGGGAGGTGCATCCCTTTTCCTTTTACTCATTTTCGGTTCTTTTTTGTATTCAAAACGATGTGAGTTGCGAAATAATTTCTAGGGAAACGGTAGGCTGTGAATGGTGTGATGTAGAAGAATCTAGAGAGCAAAGAAGATATGAGTCATCTGAAATTGAATCAAGTGTTGAAATAAAAATACTTTTGAAGTTTGAAAATTTTAGAATCACTGTTTCAAAAACTTGAAAAAAAGGAGAGAACCGACTCAAGACCGATGAAATAAGAATAATCTTTCACTCGAGAAAGTTGCACTAACCAAAAACAAATCGAGAACTTTCAATCTCTAACTCTCTTCTCTCTGACGTCGCCTCTAAACACTCAACAGATGGGCACCAGATGTGGTCACCGTTCGTGTCACAACGTTGCATCTTCCAAGGACATTTTCTTGAGGGAGAAGCTTTGAGATGAGGAGAAAGTTTGAGAACGAGGTGTTGATCATGGTTCTAACGAATGGGTAAGAAGATGTGAAAAAACGAAAGCTATTTGAGTTCAACATTCATAAATGTCAGAGTTAATCACTTTAAGCAACAACCTAACGTTTCCCAGATGACAGAAGAAATATTCCAAAATTATATGCATGGAACTCATTGCCCAGGATCTCTGATTCCGGCTTTTCGATGAACGTTGGTACAACAAAATCAGAAGTACGCGGAGGTTTGAGTCCCAACGTCAAACTCCCGCCAAACGTTTTTTAAACAGTTAAACTATAAAATCCCTAGCATCGATTTCTCTACCATCGGAAGGCATGGGTCTTCAGTGGATGCATTGAGTAATCCGTTTCTACTTGAATTTGAAATTCCGATTCCAGAAGCGTTATGCTACTAGCATATGTCTTGTATCTCCTACCTCGAAGAGCAGCTGAATTTCCAGCGAAAAATAATTAAAATCAAAAATATTAGTTTCACCTGTATAGTCACAGCGATCGCGAAAAACAGTTCTTATAAACGTACCGTACTCATTAAGGAATTGCAGGAACTTCCTCATAGAGCAATTTCATCTAACCTATTCTACTGATAACTTCATTATTATTGAGGAAGACTAATTTCCATCCACCCACTAAAATAGGAATAAACAAAAGAAGAAGAGTTTCGAAATATACACTCGGAAAGTAGAAAATAACGGATGAGACTGCGAAAGAGGGAAGATGCGGGAAATTGAGCCTGACATTGGTTTTCACTTGACATGCGAAGAAGAGAAGAAACGTCTTCGGATGGGGGACCCCTTCTTCCAAATTCAATTAGAAATTGACGAAACGATGCTTTGGGATGGGAGATGGAGACGAAAATGACAACTGGAAAATATGGGGAGCTAGGTCAAATGAGGACTTCGGTAATAAAGGTTCTCCTATTTCAGTTATCGTTTGAATTATATCCGACAACTCGGAAAAAACGGTATTGAAAAACCAACTCTTTTAAAGGAACATCTTGAATTTAGAGTGGGCTTTTTTAATTTTATTTTGTCGATTTTCGATTTTCAAGAAACAGAACTACAGAACCGGCCAACTAAAAAATGATGATCTAGAGTTGCTTGATACAAATTCGAAAAACATGGACTGAACTGAAATCTCGTATTCTCAAAATGTTCACATTTTCACTACAAGGAAGCATGACAGGATTGTTAGGTTCTGTTGAAATTTTTTGTAGTTGTTTCAGATGCAAAAGCAAATCTTACTGTTCCAGAAAGTTATCAAATTTTTTCCCAAAAATGATGGTCTAGTTCCAAGATTACAGGAGCAGAGCCAATAGCCAAAGTACTACACCTCGACTACCGCTAAAAAAGGTAGGCAGAGATGATGAAATCGATATACATACACGGGGATTAACATAAATATATCTCGAGTGATGTTGATGACGATGAACAATAGGTGTGTGTCCCCGAGTATTATCGATGAGAGTGTGGGAAATGCGAAAATAGGAAATCAGAATCCGAAATGAGAGAAATAGTATGGGAGAGGAGACAAGAGAGCAGCTGGAAAAATATGAGAAATGTCTTTGCGCCAACGCTACAATTTTCTACACTTTTCGATTTGAAATCGTTGAGAAAACGGAGATTCTAGAACAGCAGGAAAGAGGGAGAAATCATTTTAACGATTATTGGATTTTTATTTTACGATGATTCTTTCTCCACTTTGAAGAAAACAATAAGAGGAGAATCTCGAATGAGAGAGAGAAGACAGGTGTTTAGAAGAAGAGAGATCTACCGAATTAGGCATGTAATTAGGGGGGTTGTCCACCTTCTCCCGAGAGAAAAGTGTACATCTCAATTAGTTTACCTTCTCCATTCACACAACAGTAGTCATCGGTTCATCATCGCCGGGTTCGTCATGAATAGGGGCGAGAGTTTGAAGGACACTCGGGGGGACCCCACCGCTTTTGTTAATGTATACTTGATGATCATTTTCGGTTTTGTAAAGGTGTAGGTGCGGGAAGTTGGGGACACGTGTGGACAGCGATACTTTTATGTTGAAAAGTTGGAGAGTTTTGTTGGTAGAACTGTCTGGATTCAAGAGCTAGGAACTATTCGTATGTTGTTAGAATCAGAGAATCTTGGCCAAGTTTCGACAGACTATAGATGTGAAGTCTCAAACAAGATCCTATAAATAGTTATGACGACTATGAAACTGGAAATGTTTGTCAGAGACAAGATTTGCCATCTGAGCTGAAAATTGACAAAATGCTTGCGTGATTTTAAACCAGTCGAAGATGCTCTCGGGTAGATCAGTCTCTAGACTTTGGAGGTTTTTTCTCAAATTTCACTGGGTTTACAGACAAAAGTTTTCAACACTGCACCATGCAAGAACGGACTATTCCGTTTGCCATGCACAACTCAAAACTTCAAGGACCACGACAACCGACATGCTCAACTGGCTCACACCAAATAAACATGCACCCCGTGCACATTCAATATTTGCTGGTTTTACGATGACCAGTGTGGAGGAGCTGAGAGTGTCAAGAAGGCGACGAAAAGACATGTAAAAATGGAGAGTTATGGATGGATGGAGAGGGGCGGAGGGACCTCTCTTTCTGGATAAAGAAGGGACACTTTTTATGGATGAAGGAGGCGGAGGGAAGGGAATCGAAGAGGAGGAGGAGGACATGACATTTCATTTTGTGTTGCTCTGAGAGAAACAAAACACTTTGTCTTCGTCGTCGTCGTATCCGTTTTGTCTTGAGGGCAACACCAAGCAAAATTTATGGAGACTTTGAAGCTGTTATGTATTCGGTGCATCAGAAGGGGGTTTGTGTTCATAGGAGAAACGGAAAAGTTGATGATGTCAACGGATGATGAAAGGAGTGGGAATAATGATGGTTAGGGTTGTGGAACGTTGAGAAAAGTTGAGAGTTGGCCGAGATGTGGTTCTAATTTACTGAAACTGAACATGTTATGCTGAAAAAAACCTAGCTAGGTATGATTTTATACACATCTAAATCAAAACGGTTGGAATCGTATGATCCTAACAAAACAGAAAATTGAGAGATATGTCACCCTCTTCTTTTATCATAAAGTTTTTTGGACACTTAGTCACTAATTGGATAGACACACTTTCCTTCACCCAAAACGAACAGTCTGACTCATTTTGATATCAAACAGAGAGGGCGCGGATAGCAAAGCGATATTTTGAAAGTCGACCCAACTGACAAGAGACAGTACTTGAGAGAAGAGAGATGACAGGAATAGATAGGATAAGAGGAGTGATGAAATTGATGAAATCGAAGAGAGAGAGAGAGAGGAGATCACCTTGCAAATTAGAAGACAGAGACGGGAATCAATGCCAATGATAGGGGGGAGAGTGGTGAAGGACAAATGATGGGGGAGGATCGTTAACTTTTTTCAAACGAACGGTTAATGGAATTCGAATTTGGTTTAGAAACGGAAGGCTGGTTTGGTCAGCCTTTCTTTCACAATCTGTATAATAGTGAAATCGACCAGACGGATTCAAAATCTTCACAAAAAACTAACTTTTGATTCAGCTAATGACTTCCACTTGCAACTATACCTTAAAAATCTTCACGTCTTTGACAGTTTATGTAGTGTGCCAAAAATGTGTGCTTCAAAAAAAGAGAATCCCTACTTCAATTTTGTCGCGACCGAAACGAGACTTCCATGTAAACCAACTTCGACTCATGAAACCTACTGAAAACAGTGAAATTTACTCAAGGCCCGATATGAAGCTGGAGGAGCTAAAGAATTTCCTTGTGACAGAAAGTTATGTTTCAGAAAACTTGAATTTGGAAACTGTCCTAAACTTCACTGTGTCCCAATTATGGAACATGTGCCCTTCAAAGAATCAGAAAGTTTCACACTAAAAATGACACCCAATCTGATGACCCAATTAACCAACTCGACTCATTAATCTCCAATTGGAACTGTCTTCATATTTCTTCTTGCCCCTCCCCCAATCACCTACCCAAAGTACTTCTTCATTCTGCGCGCGAATGGGCAGTATGCATGATTTCGAAGGTGTCAATCAAGATCGGCTAATCTATCTTTCCGATCTCCGGTTAGCGCACCCCGATGAATGGATTGACAAGAGAGAATTTACGGTTTTAGTCACTGATGATCAGCAGATTTTCGAAAACAATTTGGTAGGTAGTGATAAAAACTTTGGATTGAGAGGATGGTGAAGATTTAAAGAAAAGCGCTTGAGCGCTAGTAGTGATGGTGGAAAAGTGGAAGAGGTTAAAGTAGTATTGAAACATGAAAAATTTGGGAGTTCGGGGTTTGACTGTTTCAAGGAATAATTAAATTTGAGAAAAAATTGGAACACACAGTCGAAATTTTGAAGATTTACAGTTAATAAAGCAAAGCTTACGGTGCAAACCCTCAAAAATTCGTGATAGGGCCCAATAGGGGCTCTTGTTTATGGTCTTTTATAAGCCTTTTGGGAAAGTTGACGGCGCGCTCCATCACAATATCTGGGAAGAAATTATGATTTTAATTTTTAACCTAGCAGATCAAAACGTTGCTTCTCGAAATGGAGCTCAAACAAGTGTGAAAAAATCATGCGCAAATATAAATATACCAGAGGGCTACGCCCCTCTGGGGCCCTTCGGGCAGGCCTAAAATATTTGATCTACCTGTGCCAAACTATCGCGCGAAAAACTTTCCCTGGAGCAAAAAAATTGGATTTTGAGCCCGCATGAGCTCATTTTTTTCCAAATCGAAAATCGAAAAAGACGGGCATCATTCAGGCCCCATTCCTGATAACCTGTGAAAATTTGGAAAATTTTGGTCCAGTGGGGACTTCGCTAGGGCTGGAGACACGACACAGACACACACACAGGCACACACACACAGAATTTTGCGTTTGTTAATAGTAAAGATGCCAAAAATGAGCTCACTTGGTACCAAACGAAAATCCTACAGTAGTCTAAACAAGAAAAAAAGTCTTCCCAAAACGGCCCAAATGATTCCTAATTCGCCTCTCACACCCATTAATCATGCCACCCCAGAAAAACCCTAAACACCATTTCGACACATGTATCTGTCACATTTCATCTCTCTTTTACGCTTTTGTGGTAAATCGGAAGGCGGCAAACCGTAACAAATGAGAGAAATAGTGTGTGAGATGAAGAGACACCAGACAGAGGACAAAGAGATTCGCCGACAAGGGCTCCCGTCCTTTCTCTTCGCAATGAGTATCAATTTCTTTGATGATGACTCGTTTTCCACTTGAGCGACTCCCGCGTCTCTCTGCGTTTCGCTCCGAAACCATATTGAATCTTATGTAGGGATTTCATGTTGTAGGAGGATGGTCAATTTGGGACGGGGAGTGCATTTAGTACAGTTTCAAGTATTTTGATACGAATGAACTCAGAGTACTGAAGGTGGGAGAGTAATGAAAAAATAATACTATTATAGAACAGTAAATGTCCGTAGCGTTTCCAAAATTAGGTAACTTCTCCAGATCTAGGCATTATTGAGGACAAGCACATGCAAAACGAAGTTCATCTACCATCGCAAGTGACACGATTTTTCTTCACTTTCTGGAACCGAAAAAGTTTTATAAAAGTATCACAAAAACGCGAATCTTTTTTATTTCGAAACAATCCATAAAAATTTCAAGACAAAGAATACACAATCCGAATATTCGAACCGGCGGAAAAAGTAGCGAAAGCAGAAATCCAAAACTTTAAAATTGAGATTCCGAAGTCTCAAAAGACATGGTAGTCGTCTCAATCTGACTATCTCCTTCTGCTCCAAACTTATCGAATGCCAAAAGATTCCACACATTTCGAACCCTCATCTTCATACTCGGACTTTCTTCCCATGGATTATAGGAGAGGGAGTTGCTTGTTAATCTGAAATTCATATCTTATTTCTAAGCTAGATTTCCATATTCCCTACCTGTCACTATTCGATTCATGTTGTGCCCGACTATTCCGAATGATTTCGATAGTGGTGATGTGTCGGGAAATCTGAGAGAATTGAGTGAACGTGATGGCTCCGGCTCCGATGACGTGGGGAACGGCGAAGAGGAGACTTAGCACCATAAGACCATGATCATTGAGGGTTGCATCTGTCAGAAAAGAACAAAGTTCAACAAACTGATTTCTGAAAAACTCACTGAACCCATTTGTATTCCATGAAACCGCAATCATGTAGATCAACGCAGTAACGTAGAGAACGTCGAAGATGAAGTTTGTGAGACAGAAAAGGACGAAGAAACGAAGGTTCTTTCGATAGACACACTTGTGAATCCACGGACAGTGATGATCGAATCCGTCCACACATTTATCGCATTGAGAGCAGTGGTGGGACTGGTACGTCTTTGGAATCCAACAAGTGAAGCAGAATCTCTCGCATTTCTGTACCTCCATTTGTTCTATGAAGTCTTTGAACGGAGTTTTCGAGCGAGGCTTCACTCCGGGATCCGTGATAATTAGGCTGAAAAAATCTGGATGGGTTGAACTGTTTCAGAATCTGGTTGAAGGTTAAAATCGACCTCAAAAATTCAGTTTCGGAATTGAAAATTTGAAAATGTTCGAGTTAAAACATTGAAAACTGAAGAGGTAAACCTTTCGATTATTCAGCGGACAACTTTGTGAGGCCATAAGGTCATAAATGAAATCACACAAGAATTTTGTCAAAACCTCAAGTTACGATGTCGAGGAAATGAAACTTACAGCCAGTAAAAAGAAGCCGAAATGACCCAAATCGTACACATCGTAATAAGAAGGGACCAGTGGAGGAAACCATCGGAGTCAAAAATTCTGGAAAAATATATTTTTTCTGAAACTAACAAATCTCGAAAACCCTCCTGCAAACTTGTTAGTCGTATGAAACAGTTTGCTGTAAAACTGGCAAATAATTTCACAGTCATTTCAAGGTCATTTATCTCGATTCGCATAAAGGTTTTCGAAAAGTTGTCATGTGATGAAATGTAGATCTCATTGTGAAAAAAATTTCATAAGCTGACAAATTTTAAAAATTTCCAAAACGAACCGAGAAAAATGGTGTCAGAATGAGGCGAGAGAAAAACCCACAACAATCCAAGTTCAGCCATTCCCATCCAACATATATAGGTGACTGGGAGGTATCCAAAATGATTCATGTGCTTGTTTCGAAGGAAGAAAATTGTCAAGGGAAGAGCAATGATCAGGGCGGCGAGCACGACCCAGAAGTTGGTGAGGAAGTAGAGACTAATGCCCAGGGTTAGGAGAATTCCTGAAAGATACAGTTTCAGAAAATTTTGATTATTTGGAAGTATTCTAACTGTATTCCGACAGGATTTACCTGAGATAGAAGCAGTGAAAAACTGCAACAGAAACCATCGAGACGTCATTTTTTCGTAAGTGGATCCTCGCTCTCGGACTCGTCGAGACTCTACTAGTTCTGAAAACGAAAACTTTAGTTCAGATTCGGATCCAAAGATTCACCTCTGACACATTTTCCAAACTTGCTGTCAACCATATCATACGGCGTCTTCCCCTTCTTATTCGTTTTCTCCTCATCCGCTCCAGCACAAATCAGCTCGGCGGCTCCAGACATGTTCTGTCGGTGCATGGCAACGTGAAGAGCAGTGTCTCCAGTGTCGTCTGAAGTGAAATCCAAGTAAGCATCGACTTTTGTGAAGATTCGAATGGGGAAGAGTCCGAAACTGCTACCAGCGGCACACATCAAGGCCGAGCGACCTGGAAGAATCGTAAGCATGGAGCATGGACAGGACGCAAAAATCAAAAATAGATGAACGACTAGAACTTTGAAAACCATCTAAAACTGGAAAAGTTTTCTACTCACCCAAGTTATCTCTCAAGTCCTTAATGTGGTCAAATTTGACTAACAAGTAGGCGATGAGTGTGAGATTTCCAGCGTTGGCAGCGATATGAAGAGGAGTTTCCCCGTTCACATTTTGGATTGTCGGGTTGGCACCGTTCTGGAAGAATAGAACAACGAATTGAAACTGATATGATTTTAGAGAAAGTTATGAAGCTAAAGTTGAATAATCGATGTTATGCATGTTCAAAAAGACGGAAGAAAAACTTTTGAATTGATTAAATTTTCTTCCGATAAAGGATCGAAAACGATTGACGAAAAAGCCTGATATCACTTCATCAGGATTTTGAAACATAAAAACTAATTCAAACAATTACAACAAATTCAAAATTTTCTCTGACTTATAGGACGAAAACAGGCTTCCACTCTCGATGTATGTGATTTTCAAAATTTTTTGTTCCTAATTTCCCACCTTGACCAAAAAAATCGCCGCGGCCATCTGCGAGTTATAACATGCCCAATGGAGAGGCGTTGATTTTACCGTTCCCCCAATCAGATTGACATCTGCGTGATGGGTTAGAAGACTGAAAATGTCAGAATCATTTTCACTCAGAATCCATGAAAATCCCTCACAGCTCCATAATATCCACTTTGTTATTGATTGCCGCCCAATGCATCAGTCCACATTCCTCTTGATCCAACTCATTTGCCGAGACGTGTCCGTTGAGAAGAAATCGGACAGTTTGAGTTTCGCCGAGTTGTGCCGCACGAACGGCCATTTGCATTTTGGTTTCCATCTCGGTGGTGCTAGAATTTCAAAGTCTAGAAGTTCCCTAAAAAGAGAACCACCTATTCGTAGTGTTAGAAGTGGTTGAGACGGCTCCAGAAGTCTCGGTTCTCTCCGTGATCGTCGATAGAGTGGGACGGTGTCTTGCCATGAGGAAAGTGACGGAATCTCATTTTTTCCAGGGTTTTGTGGATAAAACGTGGTTCCGGAAGAGAGTTTGCCGCAAATTTTTGAATTAGAGAAAAAATTGTAAAATTTTTGGTTTCACGTCAAACATGAAGACACGGTGGATCGAGATTGAGCATTACGTTGAGCATGAGTGTAAGGCACGTACTTTGTTCTGGGAGTAGGAATGGTGCACTGCCTCCCAACGTGAAAAAATTTTGCAAAATTTTTTTTCTGAAATTGTCTCTGCGTCTCTCACTCTCTCACACGTGTTAATAGAGCACGTTTGCATCGAAAAATGTTGCAATGCTTAAAATGACCTGTAATATGTTAAAACTGAACATTATTGGCTGAAACTTGGGGAACTGACTGGAGGTGAGATGGCGAAGATTTCCACCAAGTTTTGTCATATATCAATAGCTTCTTTTTGAGCAATGTTCAGTTGTTGAGTATCACCTCATAAAAAGGATTTCTTGACCTATATGTTCTTGGGAATCAAACTTTCAACGAGAAGTGCAAAATATAAGTTAGAACTATGTTCTGACATGAAACATTCAACAGTTCCCGTGTCCTATCGGTCAAATAGGTGAGCACTAAAGTGGGATAGTAGTTTTTGACCCATAACTGCCCGAAAAAACAAAAATTCAAAAATCGAAGACCAAGCGATTGTTTGAAATGGCAAGACAAACAATTTGCAGTATTATTCAAAGTTTTTCGTTAAAAACTCGCGAAGTTCTGTTTGATCTAAAATTAGTACTGAAAACTGAAAAAATGGCCAATTTTTGGTATATTTTTCTATTTTTCGAGAGAACAGAAAAGAAATTCAAAAATCGAAGACCAAGCGATTGTAGATAATTGGAAGACAAGTCTTTTGCGCTATTCTAGGAATTTTTTGATGGTGAACTGACAGAGTTCTGTTTGATCTAAGGGTTCAAGTTGACTCCCCAATCCTATTTTTCGCAAGTACTGTAAAAGTGAGGGTAATGAGATTCCTCAGCTCATCCATTATCAATTTTTCTCATATTTTGTGTGAAGGTGAAATCGACTGTGCAGGTTCAGAATCTAAAATAAAAATCGGCAAAATGTTCACGTGAATTGAGTTATGACCTCACACAGCTGTCACTTTGGAAAAGGGATATATAGAAAGAAGATATCTAGTCTCTGACGTTTAAATTATTTTCAGCGTGAAAGCGAGAGAGTATCAGAGAGAAGAGAGTGCGAGACAACGAGAGGAAAATTGGAAAATTTTTCACGTCGGGGGGCAGTGATGGTGTCCATTTGTAGACCAATAGAAATTTGCCGTATTCTTCTCTGAAAACATTTCCAGAAATTTCGAATTCTGAGGAATTTTGACATTGATTACTGAAACTTTGCTGTATCATCGGTAGATTAATCCCTAAAACTATGAGGTTCATCCCATTGTAATGATGCGCTAGTTTTTTGTTATTTTCACTGTTATTACACTGTTATTTTCATCAAAAACTGGGAAATGTGGGAGGAACTGAAAAAGTGGGCGGAGTCTAGAAATTTCATTTTTCCTGTGCGATTAATTTAGGTGGTCATTATGTTAGAGTCTCAACAAATATAAAACTTGCCTCTAAAATTTTAGCATACTTTCGAAACACTGAAACACCTAAACCATTATTAAGTTTTCATGTTTCAAAATTTTTTCAAAATCATCTACCGACGTTAAAGTGAACGAGCGCAAAAACTAGCACTGTAATAGAGATCGAACGCGTTTTCAAAAAAATTGAGGTGTTCGAAATCAAGACAATCCTGGGAGCAAAATTCAAGAACCACTATTTGGAAGCTCATGATTTATTCGACCTTCCGATTCCTTTTGAACTCCCTCTCAAAACCCAAACCACTACCTCCATCAAACTTCAAAACCCATAAAACTAATCCTTCGTGCATTCCTTCAAGTTTTTTCCTTCCAACTCCTTCTTCTTCTTCTCCTTATTTCTCCCCTGCTATGCTAATTTTTCTCCTCTTTCCAAATCCCAACCATTTTACTTCCTCTCCTTCTTCGTTTTTTTCATCCCGTCCGTTCATCATCTTCTCTGTTAAACTGCCCTCTCCTTTCTCGGAGCAAAAAAGATGAAGAGAGCATCGGAGCGGGAGAGCAGCTCAAATCGCATTTGGACCCCGAGTCGTCGTGTCCTTCGTAACTCGTTAGCATTGGCTGCTTCTGAAAGAGGCGAAAAGCGACAAAAGAGGAGGGGCACTTTTTTCGGCACTTTTCCTTTTTCTCTTCTCATCAACAAGTCTCCCTTTTATCTCATCTAGATGCGGGATGTGGATGGGATGAGGGAGAGGAGGAGAGATGCTCAATTTGATCTTATTTGGAACAAAATGTTCTATTTAGGGATAGTTACTTCTCTCTTTTTCGCAAACGTCTTTAGTTTTTGGTTCAAGAGATTCGGTACAAAACAAGCTTTAAACAATTCGATTTTGTAATTCAAGATTTCAATAAATGAGAAGAAGAGTAAAGTTTGTTAAGAGTAGGTCCTGTTCTTTTACAAGGTTTTGTTTCAGATTGCACAGAGATCTTACAATTTGCAAAACTTTGAAGCTTCCTATATCTGTCGAATTTCGGGAAATTGTGTTCAAGATCATCATAAGCGATTTCAGCTCACTAATCAGTTGGTAGAGATGGTTTGAACCGCACTGAAAATTAAAAAAATGTTTTCATAGGGAGCCTAGCCTTGAATCTCGAAATTTATGAAAGCGTTTCGCATTATAGTGATACATCCGATCATAGGCTACATGATTCCGAAGCAGTCATTGAACGAAGTTTTCAGAGCCCCAAATTTCCAACTTCATCAGACCTCCACTCGACCTTCTGTCACTCCAATTGACGTTCACAAAGTTCAACTCTACTTTTTTCAAATCCATTAACGAATAGTTCCGGTTCACATTTTCCTCTTCCTCTACCCCTCTATTCCCCTTTGCCTCATCTCCATCTGTCTCTCACATCAGAAACAGAACGAAATAAAATTATCACCCACATACTAAGGTGTCTTTCGGTTGCGAAAATTAATCTTTTCATTTTTTCTTTCCCATGGCAACAGGTTGCGACATCTAGGGACATTGAGCTTCTGAGTATATGGATTTCTCTCTAGTTTTAGAGAGTTAGTATGAGGACTTTCCATTTTCCACTTTCCACTTCCAGTATCTTCAAAATGTCTAATTATCTTTGGTTCGGACAGGTTCTAGACTCCAGAATCAACTTTTTCAATTATTAACTTCTTTGCTATGAACTAGTGATGGTCGGAGTTCCGTATTCCATTTTTGTGGGGAATTTAAATGTTGCCCAACCATGTGGTCGACGGTATTCGTAACGCTAGAAGTAGATTAGTGTCGTGATTATCAATCAAACGTTGACGAGTTTTTATCCTAAATAAACTCTAGATTTCGAAACGGAAACTTCCTTATACCTAACTTTTTTTTCAAATAACACAATTTCAGTTCCAAAACATTCATTGAAACCCACATCACTTCTTGGAAACCTCAATGATCAACAAAAAGTGAACTTCTCTCAAAAAATTTACTCTATAATAAATTGTCCCTCCCTCTGTCTTTATACTCTATAATTAGGTCTCTCATCTGAGATTTCTCATCATCATTTGTTATTTTTCATCATTTTGTACACACATTCCCCTCCACCCCCGAGCACCTACTTTTGCTATGCTACATATCCAGACAGCCTTCTGGAATTGACTTCTTCTTCTACTTCTTTCAGTCCCCTATTTTCGTCTGTCGAAATCTGAAGACAACCTGATAATGATTGAATCACCGCCACTTCCCTTCTTCATCTCACGTTCGCAAATTCAATAAAGAAATCATGCGGACTCAAACGGTGACTGGTCAATTGAGAGAAAGAAAGCCTCTATTGCTCTCTGAAACACCTGTTTTCCTTTTCTTCTCTGGCTTTTTCGACTCGAACAACGTCACTCTCCAATATTCCTTCATTTATTTTCTTGTTATTCACACACTCGCTCATATTTTTAGGGACTATCCTGGGAAATTTGGCTATTTTCAGTTGAATGGAGAAACGAAGGGAAGGGGGTGGATTTTTTGTTGAGCATAAGGGTTGTGAGCTCTAGTCATGTTACAGAGTGATCGAAAAAGAAACAGTATTGAATTTTGAGCTCCCATTGTTTTGTTTAAATGGGGAACGAATGGTCGGTAATGGTGATTAATGACATTGCCGGAAAAAATCGAAAAAGTATTAATGCAAGTTTTGAAATAGGAATCGTTTTACTTTTTGTCCCATAATCTTTGCCAATAAACATAAACATCAGCGACAAAAAATTGAAACTTTTGAAAATTCATGTTGCAGTAGAACTTTGAAACACTGCTTACAATTTTTAGCTATTTTCCCAACTATTACATTTCCGAACTTGAAGTTGTCAGAACTTTTGACGAACCGACGAAAATTTTGAATTTTTTCATCGTCCACATATGGCAGAACTGAAACGTTTAATATTGTTGTTTTTTTCCAAACTTTACTGTTGCACTAAAAAGTTCTAATGAAGCTGCCAGGTTTCCCATGTTTCAAGAACCGTATCATAAGGATCACTTTAAGTTAGTGGTGGATTCGACCCAACAACACGGCCTTCTCACTTGATAGCAAAAATCGCTGAAAACAACTGTTTTTCTCCACTGTTTGCCGTTATATGTATTAGGAGTTCCTCTGGATTCTCTTAGTGCGTGAATACTGAAAAACCAGAGTCCTTAGAGGATTTTCTTTGAAATCTTACCAAATCTGCTGAAAGTTTGACGTATTGCAGATGCTCTTTCCTTCTCTCCTGTTCGATTTGAGCCAGCTTTTCAATTTCAGGACGACGTTTTCGGATCAAAAGGTTTCGTGCCACATTAGAAAATTTAGGTTCGGAAATTGAACCCGATTGAGAAAACATACCAGAATGAAATAAATGTATTCCTTGAAACTTAATTGTTTTTCGAATAGAGCAATTAACTTTTAGAAATCCGAGCCCTTCTAAACTAGATTGTGTAGTATTGGATTGCTGATAGAAACGTCTTGAATCGTTCCATGAAAACTGATTTCCGTCGGATCCCGTTTATCTAGAAGAACATGAAAAAGAACTGCTTCAGATGCAACACAAATTTTCATTCATCTGGATTTCAATCGCTGGTTCCTCTTATCTCGTAACTTTTTCCTTCTCCTAACCTATTACTATTCCCCCGAATGAAATCATTTCGTTTTCTTTCTATTTCCATTCGAATGTTTCTTCTCACGTTCCTCGAATAATAATTCCTGGAAAGTCTTAATCAAGTCTCCCTCTCTCCAAGAAGTTCCCCCTCTTCAGCACCACTACTAACAAAAACAATTATCATCTTCTGTCTGTTCATGTTATTCTCAAGACTCCCATTCATATTTTCCCTCCCGAGCAGATTTCATTCGAATTTCTGATTCCGCAGTGTGCGAATTTTCTCTTTCCGTTTTTTTCTGTCCGTCCATCGGGAATTCAGAATCCGAACACCACCAAAATACTACTATTCAATTCTATTCTTGATCATACAATTCTGGGTGAGAATTTTTTCAGAATACATATTTCGGAGTCTCTGATACCATGGAGTAGCTAAAATTGTAGTGGATTCTGATTTAGTCCGAAAGTGAAGAATATGTTCTGATGCATGTGTCATTACCTTTTTAGGGCGTTTTCTGTCCGGAAGGACTCGAAGGTCGTTGTTTTTGTCTCGTTCTGATTTATGATTGATTTTGAGGACATCGAAAGACAGGTGATCGAAAATCGGAATGAACAAGAGGAAATTGTCAATGGGGGAACTTCTTTAAAAGTGAAGATGGGAGAATCAAGTTTCTAAAGTTTTTATTTCAACTTTTTTTAAAATGAACTTCGATTGTCTTGAAATACAGATTTTATACTTGATCATACTGCGAGAAATCTTTTTTTCTCGAATTATGAGATTCAAGACCTCGAGATTTTTCGGTTAACGAGTCTATAGTGATTCGAAACTTTGACCTGGAAATTACGATTTCAAAACTTTGATGAGTATTGAAACGGAAGTTGAAGAGCAATGGTTTCACACCATAAGCCGTCTACTTTCCTATTAAACTAGTAAGCGTTCTAAATTCGATTCCCGAAGAACTTTGGCATCTTACTACAAACCTTTAAAAGTATACATATACATCTATCTAAAAATATGACAGAAATCACTCTCTTCCTCTCCTTCTCTCGATTCCGTTTAGATCGTTGTTCCCTTCAAAATGTCTCAACAAGAGAAAAGCGAAGGAGAGGCTGGAGCTCAAAGTGCGCATTTCCTTCATTTCCTGTTCTCCTTCACCCGCCTCTCCTCTTTATTCAGTAGTCGACGACGACGTATCCTCGATCTTCCTCTACTTCATGTTTCTTTCTTTCCACTTCTTCTTCCTCGACATCAATGTTGCCTTCTGAATTTCGTGATTCTCATGTATCCTCTTCATCCTGACCCCTATCCGAAAGTGTTGTTTCTTTAATTAAAAAAGTAAACCGGAGGAAGTAAGAGAGACTGAAATTCATTTCGGGAAGGAGACTCGTCTCAAGTAGTTTTGAGACGGCTCAGTGTGGGTGCAAGGGGTTTAATTCGAGCCGGATGAAGCAGTTCGAAGCAAGGAACATGATCTGGGATCGCAAGTTCTAGTGTGAATTCTAAGTAGTTCTGGTTTTGAGAGAGTTACTTCTTTAGTTATCGTTCACTTTCTAGCCTAGAAACATTGTTTAGTTCATGTAATCTCACAATGTGATCACCAAGTCCAGAGCTCCGCAGAAAAAGGTTGAGTTTTGAAACATTCTTTTATTTTATTTTCAATAACTTTTTTGGGTGAGGTGTTGAAACGTTTCCAATTTTTCCCTTGTGAATCTTGAGAAATTTACCATAGCTCGTCAATAGCGTACGAAATTTAGAACCCGAATTCCATATTCAAATTCAAATCGATGTCAAGTTTCTCTTCTAACCAATTTCGAATAGTTCTGATGGTATGAGGAGCGTTATTGGAAACCCAAAACCATAGAGAAAATATAAATTTTGAAACAGAGTTTTCTTCGAACCAGCTTTTGGACACCTGGAAGTACCAATTTTCAAAGGTTTAAATGTTTAAACCAGGACGAACGTCACTTCCAAACTTCTTCGTTTTGTCGCTCCTTCCACCAGATCTCTTCCTGAATATTCGAGATTTCTGTTTTCTGTCTCCCCCAGAACCTGTGCGGTTCTTCTTTCGTCTTCCGGAACTTGAAATCTCTTAACCAGTCTGGTGTAGGAAATATTAACCGTCTTTTCTCGTCAATGACAAGTGTTTTTTGAATTGAAGCAGTTTCTATGTTGTGGGGTGCGTATTACATGATCCCTGATTTAGTAGAAAAAAAACTGTAATTCTGAAACAGAGTCTTTTTGGAATATAACTTGGAAACCTATCAGACGTTCAGTCTTCAAAACTTTAGAAGCAAAAAATTTCAAAAACTTGAAACGCAATTTGCATCCTTGTGGTTCAGCATAGGACTCAAGGACTTCTCTTTGAAACCGATAGTTTTGAAATTTTCCGGGATCAGCAGTTCACATCTCTTTCCTTGTTTACTCCCTCATCCACTGATTTCACTTTCTCATTTCGAAGAACTACTGTACCTTGTTATTTTCCATTTCTGGGAACCAGCTCAAGAAAGAAATGACAACCTTTACTCGATTCGAAATTACATGTTTTCCCGTTTTTTTTTCGAAAAACTAAAAATCTCCTTCTATCAGATAACTCTCTCCTTCCTTCTCCTTCTTTTTTCTAAATTCGAAATGAAACTGAAATTAAAATTCCATACCGAGAGAGAAGGAGCATCACCTCTCTTTTAGATTGTTGACCGCCTCCTTATTTTCTCTCTCTCCATCTCGTTTTTCTTTCCATTTTTGTCCCATTTCTCTCTCCGGGAACATCTGGAGCATGACAAATGGCATTGTGTTGGGAGGCATTCCGTTCGTTGGGGAGAAAAATATAAGAGTCTCATGAATTATTTGCAATTTTTCGAGACTCTTTATATGTCATTTTTGTCTTCGGCGAGAGTTGACTGTTTTGAAAGTTTAACCCATTTCAAGATTGTTACCGTTTCCAAAAGGTGTCTAATGGACTGGGTTAAGTGAAAAAGTTCAATTTGTCTTTTTTATTTATTACTTGTTGAAACGTTTTTCAAGTACTGCATAATTTTTTTTTGGAGATCACGGTCCGAAATCAGCATGAGATGTCGGAGTAGGTGATACCTTCAATAGAATATTTGGAATTTTAAAGAGTCCACATTTCTGTCGTTCCAAAGGAAATTCGAAGTAGTCGAAACTCGTCCCTCTTTTCCCAACTTCCACAACGACACCTCCAGAATCGGCAACTGTTTCACACAAACTGATCATTGTTATTACCTCAGCTCCTTAATCCATCCCACCCAAGATCTCCTTCGAGTTTTTTTTTTGCAAAATCCGATGGGAAAACTCGATTATAAGAAAAAACACGGTTAGTTCCTGTTTTTGAATGAGTCCAGTTCAATTTTCATTTTTTTACGGTTTCATAGAATCTGTATACCTCTTGGGAGTTTGGTAGGAACAGTACGTATTTACAAAATAATTTCACAAACCCCCTGACAATTAAGGCACATTCCTTATCGTCTCTTTGACTAAGATGGCTGGGTTAGTGTAACAGATATTTTTTAAAAACTGTAATTAATATAGTTGAAAAAGTTGTCAACTGCAAAAACGAAGATATAGAGTTGCTTGATACAATCACAAGATTTCAAAATGATCGAATGGACTCCTCAAGTTGAACGTTTTGTTCTGAAATTCACCGAACGGGATATTTCTGTGTCCGCTACTTTGTAATATTTTCCGGTTCAAGCAGTTTTGAAAAAACATTTAGATTTAGTCCTTTTACTGCTACTCCCTCTGCTCAACAAAGCCAGTAACTTGATTGTTATCACATCGAGAAAACGTCACTTCCGATATCAAAGTCTCCACTCAAAAACATTGCAATTAATCAGAAGAGTCCATCTTTCATCTGACATCCCCCTCCTGTCAGCTGCTCCTTTCCCCTTCCTTCTTTTTCTCTATATCCGATCCTCTGTCATTTCGTTCCAAAAGAATTCGACACCCAATCTGTCTGAATGTTGTCCTTTCCCGTCGCTTAAGAATATGCATGAAGAGGTTAGAAATAGAAATCGAGCTGAAATTTGAGAAATTTCCCCTCTTTTTTCTTCTCGCCAAGCGGCTCCTTGTCTCCTCCCGCCTTCTTCTGCATTCGATTCATATTTTCACCAAAAAAAGAACAAAAATGCTTCTGGATTTTTCCTTTCGGTATTCTCTTCTCGTTTTCTTACTTCCAAGAATTCATTTTTCCGCCGCCCGTTGTTCTATTTGTTCTGTCTAATTACCAAAGAGGCATTGTCTTGGGGCTCCTGTGGAATTGTTGTTTTTTTTTTTTCGTTTTTTGACAGCTTCTTTCTTATTCGTTTTTCTGATGTTCGAGAAAATATAATTGGATGACTGAGACCAACCAACACCTATCATTTGCAGAAAAACTGAGAATTGAGATTCGAGAAAAATAGTGATGGAATATTTTCTCGAAAATGACAGACTGACTAAATTGAAATGGGGTCTGAAATATTCAGCAAATTCATGGAACCGAAACTTGAAAAACGGAGCATCTGAGATTTTTGAAGTGAACTCTCATCTGGACACATCGAGTCACAATAAGGTCTCGGAAAATCGAGAAAAAACTACGTACTCTTTGGATGTTCAATTTTCAAACTTTCGCCAAACCCATCAATCTTATGACTTCATTTAGAAACTATTTAAAACTCTACGCCGTCACTAATTGTTCCTCAAACTTTCTACCTCCAAAATTTTCAATTTTTTTGCCTACAGTGACCCCTCTTGAACTATGAAGGAAGGAGGAGGGGAGATGTCTTTAATCGAATCACAAGACATCAGACTGTCTACTTCACTGTTTTTTCGTGTTTCTTCCTTATGTTTGTTTTTTGGTGTGTTTCAACGGTGTCGGTGTGTTCTCGGGGTTCCCTTTTTTGAGATTTTGGTGTTCAGAGGACACTGGAATTTCCTATTAAAATGGGAACAAAAGACATAGTGTCTTATCACAAAGTTGAAATTGTAAAATTTGAGTTCTTTATGTAGGCACCACAACGCATTTTTCAAACACGCTTTTGCCCAAAACAATTGATACCATTCGATTCCTCATGTCAATATTAGTACATTCCCAAAATTTCGTTAAAAAACGTTCGCCCATTCTCGAGTTCTAGCCCTGTTTATGACCCTCATTTTCCTCGATTTTCTCCCCGGTTTTGGCAGCGTGCGCGGAAAAGTAGGCGGAGCGAAGGGTGGAGTTTTAATCTGCAAGCGCCGCGCGGTTACTCTCTATGGAAAAATGAGTTAAAAAACGTCTAAACCATCAGCGGGTTCGAACCCCGGCGACAGCCACCACCGATCCGGCGCGCTAACCACTCAGCCACCACGCCGCTTCCAACGAGGAAGGAGGGTTGCGGTTATGAACTGGCCGCCACCTCCACTTCTGCACAGGAAATTTAAACGCTTTTTCTCCTATTTTCAGATAGAAAATGACTTCTAGAAAAAAATGGCACAGTTGAAAAATTAAATCAAATATTTGTTTTAATAGCAAATTTTGAGTAGAATCTGTTGGTGAAATAAAAACATGCGTACTCGACCTGCATGACAGGTAAAACTTATGAAAACCGCAAAAAATGGAAAGTGAGCCTCACTTCAGTAGCTTTTTGAGTGTCTCATACTCATCCAAAGAACTTCAAATTTTTTTTCAGAGTAGCTGTTAAGTTGCTCTACGTATATCAATCAAAAAAACATTGTGTCATCGCTGAAAAAAATGCATTATTTTGGTCTGAAGTTTGACTGATTTTTTCAAAAAATGGCACAGTTGAATTTTTTTCTAATCATATACATCTCATAGACGATCTCTAAGAAAACCAGAATCCGTTTTAAAAACATGCGTACCACCATCATTTAAAAAATTCCCGAGCATTTTTCTCTCTTTTTCGAAAATATCTCAAAAAGTAACGAATTAGGTGTTAAACTGCTCATTTCATTCGATTCTACGCATCAAATGACATAACGAGACCAACTTTCATAAAAAATGCTTCATCCGAACTCGAGTTAAACGCCTTCGATGATTTCGCGGAGAAAAAAAACGAGGCTCCGCCCCCTCGCGTTGCGGTCCCTATCTTTATGATAGCTATTTTTCGAGGTTTCTCAAAAAGATTCGGAGAACTTCTAGGAAGCTCTATAAACGTCTGAAAAATGTCAGAGAAGTATGAATTTTACAGATGGTTTTGAAAGTTTCTTGGAAACTCCTGAAGGCTCTAAAAGATTCTGAAAGGTTCTGAAGGGTCTGAAACATTTTTGGACGTCGTAAAGAATCTTGGTAGAATCTAGAGGGTTCTATATCCGTCATTTCGTATGATCATCAAGCTGACTATTAGTTCATGAAACAGTGAAGTTCAGCTCAGGGGTATTTGATACCAAGGACGCTAAGTTCCATATCCATACAGACTCTCGCTATTATCTGATCCAGAAATTTTCCAAACAAAAAAACTCGTCATTTTTGAGTTAGGCTTTAATGCGTTTGTTCAGCGGGAACCGAAGAATTATACGTGAAACTAGTGAAATAGCCAATTTTCGGTTAAAATGCTTCTGTTTTATCTCCCTCTCAAGTTCTCACTTGATTTCTCCGTCCGTTCGCAACCTAACAGAATGCCTTAACTTCGGAAAGCCCAACCCAACGTCATTCCTTTCTCTTCTCACTCCTCCAACCTTTCCCAATCCCACACAACAGATCCCTAAATTACACGTTTCGGTTGGTTTTCAAGCCGACTCTCTCACTCACGTTGATTCTTGTTATCGCGATTTCGTCTCTGGAGACACTACTGATTAGCTTCTTCGAGGAATTCACCAAGCACTTTCTTATCATCTCTTCAAAGGGGGCGGAGTTTATGGAGCTGATTTTTGGAATAAGCTCGAAGACCTATCATTAACTGTCTACCCACGGCTTGCTCCACTGATTAGATCTACCAGAATTGATTGGAATTTCAGCTTCCGGCTTCCGAGTTTCCATTCCGTTCTTGTCGTATCACTTTCCTTACAATTATTAGAGATGATTACATCTTTTGAATCCATTACTAATTTCCAGATGCCCGAAATAATGGAGCGCCGAGCCACATCGGCATCCATCCCGACGTCTTCTAAATCCACCGTCAAACCCCTCCCAATCCCGAAACTGTCCGAAGGAGCGACCCCCGTCGAGTCGGCTCTCAAATCGAAACGATTCAGTTTGGTTCACATGCCAACCAAACAGGAACGACGCGTCACAATCAGACCTTATGAAAGCTTCAGGTATGTTCGAGGAGCACTTTTCTGCAAAAATATTCCCATATATGAAAGATAATGTTGGAGATTGAGAGACGCAGAGAGTGCTATGGGAGCAAGCGAAAGAAAAAAAAAACATTTAATTTCATGTCGAAAACATGTTTTGACTTTCTCTTCTCAACTAGTGTGACTACTACTACTGCGATTTTCCTCTTGGGGACACTGAGTGGAAGAAGAAGAAAAAGAAGGCGTTGAGAATCAAATCAAACAATTTGTATGCGGGTTGGGTGTTTGTTCAAGTGAATAAAGCGGTAATTGGGATCAATTATTCGATAAAAAAACGAAGAGAGAAATGGAATCGAGAAGAAAGAGATCGGGGGCCTAAAATGAAAAAGAGAACGGTTTCGACCGAAACTAAAACTGAACCCGCGCCCACTGATTGTTGGACGCTTGTGTTGCCCACTGCGCCGCGCATGCATCATTTGCACTAATGCCAAAGGAAGTGAATAATGTGGCGCGATATCAAATGGCTCCAAGGTTTCCTACTAATCTCATTTTCCAGGGAACGAAAAGAGGAGAAACCCGACTCGATAACTTTTGGCTACGCTGCTTTGAGTACCAACGAAGATGAATCACGAAAAGATATGGAGATGGAAGAGGGACGTCCCGTGTCACCATCTCCGTCGATATTCTCCATCTATGGCGACGAGCCGGGACCTTCTACGGTACGCTTTAAAAATATTGTCTCCCAGTTTCTGAGCTCTGAAAATTTCAGATTTGCGAGCAACCCGTCGGCGCTCAAGCCGATGTCTTCATTTCCTCTCTGGGGGAGAAAAAATTGACGCAAATCAAAAAGTATTTGGATTCGACGCCTCGCGAGGAGCATATGTACTTTTTATGGGTCAAGGATGCCGAGTGCAATAAAGTGAGCTCTAGAACTCTCTGGACCTCTCATTTGAAAATTTTTTTCAGATTACTGTGATATCCATCAAAACTCTGGAGAACCATCTGAAGAACGATAGTAGAGTGAGGCGGGTGAAGTGGAGACATTTATCGTCCGAGAGGGTTTCTATATATCGATACAGTTTGCCGGCGATCACTTATGAGGTGAGACAGTTCCTATTATCTATCCTCCACCATTGAAACACGCAAATGTACGGGCGGCCTAGCCTGCTCTGAAAGTTATCTATTCCCAAAAATGAACCGTTTTTTTTCAGAAATCAAAGCTCTGTAAAGAGTGTCTGTGTCGCCACAAGAAACTGTGCCTTCTTCTCGTCTGGCTCGCTTTCGTCCTCTTCCTCTGCCTCGTCGTCGTCCTCGGATCGCTGTCTCCAGATGACCGAGCTCATCCGTTTGCTCACAACCAATCGAAAACCATCCCACCGCAGTCGATTCTGATTGCACAACAACCGCCACCCCATCTGGCGACAGTTCTCATGAACACGTCGCTGGTTGGCTAGATCACTAGTTTTTGTCTATTTTTTCTCCTTCTAAAATTCATGTGTCAAAGCGGAAATGAATCGTTCAATGGGTACTTACGTTTGTATACATTGATTCATTGTACACATGGCACCGATATACATAACAAACATATAAGAGATTAGTACATGAGGTGAATTATAGGACAGGATAGAAATTAAGGTAATGCTTATGGGGTTTCAACCTCTGCTCTCAACTTTTTCATGACATTATTGAAAGCGAGGATCGTCACATCCGAATAGTCATCCGATGGCAAAGTGTTTGGTCCGTTGCGATACCAGTATCTTCCGCGTCCCACCAATGGATTCTTTGCGGCATTCACCAAGTGCTGACCAGCGGCAGTGAGGGAAGTGCCGATTAGACCGATCAGACACCGGGCTCTGGATTGTCGAGGACGCGAAAAAGTGGACATCAGATTGGTGAAGACGATCCCCGGATGAACACAATTCGCCGTCACATTTTGGATGGTATCGTCAGCAGTGATCGACGAGGCGAGAGTGGCCATTCCCATCTTCGATGCCATGTACTCATTCCAGCCGGAGGTCCTGGTGCGTCGACACATCTTCAACCAATCTGCCTCTAGTTTTGGGTTGAAGATTTTGAAGAGCGACAGGAACCAGCGGTAGGGGTAGAGACTGAAAAAAGGAAATGAAAGGAGAATTTCGAGTAAATTGATTGTTTTAGATCATGTAAGCAATACTGTCGTAATGATGCGGAAGTGCCGGTGATGTATGTGGACCGCGTCAAAACATGCTACGCCCCAAAAACGAAATGAAAGCATTCTTCATGGATTTCGCCTAGGGAGGCCTGGTCTCTTTCCGAAACCACCACCGGTACTTCCCAAATATTACGCAGAGAAACCAGAAAATTGCGAAGTTTAATTCTCCGCACTCACATGATCATCATAGAAGTGGTGAAAACGAAATGAATATTTCGCTCGGGATCTGCCCGTTCTTCAATGATCTTGCGTGCAATGATGTAGGAAGAAACCAAGTTCGGCATCATCGTCGAATTTCGGTTGTTAACAGTACTCAGGTCATTCGGATGCATGACGCCGTGATTGATAACGCAAATATCGCTGAAAACAAAAATCTTGAAACTCGAAATCCACAGAGAAAACTCACAAATTGTTAGCTTCGGCGACTTCTTTTTCAAACAAAACCACCTCGCTGTCGATAGAGAAATCGTATTTGAGGAACTTTGGCGGCGCAAGCTGGAAATTGTTTTTTATAGATGAAAAAATAATTGGAAAAAACTCACTTCGTTATTCTCCTCTTGACACTTTGCGATGAGTCTTTCGGCTTTCTCCTCGGATCTTCCGGTAAATGAGACATTGTAGTTTGGCTGTGAAGCGAAATAAATAACGGCTTCTCTTCCGATTCCATCAGTTCCACCGGTAATCAGAATGTTTTTGACGTTAGCAGCCATTTTTGTGGAATTCGACGAGAAGAACGACACGAAAGTGATCGCTGTGAACCGTTTGACTGGCACCGACCGATGGGACGAGTGGAAAAGAGGGAGAAGGAGCCGGAATGAAGACGAGGCGACAGGGAACGACATTCTGGGGATGAAAAATTAGGAAAATCGAAAAACTCGCGCCAAAAGTGAAGAGAAAACAAAATCGCGCACTTTGAAAATCAAAAGAAAATTTTGCGCGCCATACCGTAATCAGCGATGGTCTCGCAAAGAAAATAAAAATGTAGGGGAAATTTCAAAACATTAATCGTTTTGCTCAAAAAGATTTTTTCGCACAAAAGTTGTAAAAGTTCCATATTCTTGTGTCTAGGGAATGTTTTTCGTCATACTTGAATGCTAAACTTGTCAAGAACTGTGTAATAAAGGGTAAATCGAATTTTCATGAATTTGTTCAAGTGTTTCGAAAAATGCAGTGTTGAAAAATCCGGAAAAAATCATTAAAATTTAAATTATTTTTAATAATATTTAAATTGCATATTTTTCACAGAGGTAACAGCCGAAAAGCATGAGGTAAAGGAAAGTCGTGACAAATGAGAAATCACTAATTACTAATTTTGTACTGTTCAAAAAACCGTTCGAAAGTTTCAATTGTCTCCGATGAGTAGTCGATCTTCGGCAAATTGCTCTCCTCCTCTCCCAAGTAGTATTTTCCGATTCCCAATGGATTTTGAGCCGCATGCAACAAGTTTTGACCAGCGACATCAAGAGGAGTAGTGAATCGTCGGAGGAGTTTGATGTATAGTTGCTGACGAGCCGGTAGATTCGACATCATATTCGTGTAGACGGTTCCCGGATGGACACTGGTAGCAGTGACATTTGGAAAGCCCTTGTGGGAAATCGAGGAGGAGAGAATGGACATTCCAATCTTGGAGATGGCGTACTTTCTGGCGTCCGACAAGGCACCAGGGGCTACAGCCTGCTCCCAATCTGATACTTTGGATGGGTTGAAGAATCGGTTTCCGAGAAGGGAGCTTCCAAGGAACCTGAAAATAAAGTAGTTTTCCACAGAGATCTAGATTCCTGAAGGGTCCACTTACTTGACAAGAACCGAAGTGGTGAGCACAAAATGAAGCTTTGCGGCTTCGTTCCTTTTCTCAATAACCCTATTGGCGATCATATAAGCCGAAATCAAATTCGTCATTATCGTGGCATCTCGACCGTCAACTGTAGCCGCAGGCTCTGGACGCAAGACACCAGCGTTTAAAATGCAAATATCGCTGGAAATTTCGAAAGCTAATAATAAGCAAGAAACGTCTGAAAATCTCACAATTGTTTCTGAGCTACCGTATTAGCAAACTTTACGACCTTCTCATGCTTCGTCAGGTCAGCAGGGATGAATTCAATGACCACTTTTTTGTTCTGAAAACGTTTGAGAAATCAAGGATTGAGTCATCTTCCGAAAAGTCTCGAAACTCACAATCTCTTGACACATTTCGATTACTTCATCTGCTTTCTGTTGGCTTCTTCCAGAAATTGTGATTTCGTATTCCTTTTGAGCCGCGAACTTTAATGCGGCTTGTTTGCCAATACCATCGGTACCGCCAGTGATCAAGACTCGTCGTTTTGGGTTTTGGTTCGATGAGAGGAATCTGATTGACCCCGCCCATTTGGATCGAAGTGGGTGAAGAATACGAGATGATGATTTAGAGAAAGAGGACGTCATTTCTGGAAGACAGTGAAGAATATAATCATGTTTTCAACTCTTCAAAGTCAACAGTTTCGCACTGAAAATAAAACAACTAAACTTGGTATATTTTTGATTGATACCACATGTCGTCAACCTAAATTAGCCAGATTTATATAGGATCATACTCGATAAAGATTTCAAAGAATTCTAACGTCTTCTTGCTGTATTCTTTGTGCGTTCTAAAAGAACGGCTGCTATTGAGAAAAAATGTCGAGTACAATTTGCTGGACCAAAGCTCTTTTTTGCGAGAGAGAAAAACGGGTGGCATAAAAGAAACAACTGAAGGGAGAGGGATTCTGTGAACGATGGAGATGTAGAGACAACAATAAACAAAGAAGTGAAGAGCAGAGTTCGTTTGTTGTTTTTTGAAAGTTTTTGGGGTCTCGTATAAAACTTCTATCATAGGAGGCGTCAAGGTTGAACAGCAAAGATTATTATGTGAGACGAGAAGACCAGGAGATGGGTGGAAGGGTTGTAGTGTAGGTGGTCTTCACATTCCAACAAATCAACAAAATAGAATCGGATATTTTAGGAGAGAGAAAGAAAGTTTTTTGTTTGCGCGTTGCAATCAGAGATGGTCTCGCAGCGAAAGTTAAACGGATAGGTAAACTAGAATGGACTTCTCGAAACTCTAGAGTCTAGAACAGGTAGGTTGAACTGGTCAAACTAGAAAAGCAGTGTGATAAAGAGGGAAAATGATAAGAAGGGAGCAATCATTTTGTGTTGTTTGTAGGTGTCAATCCAATTTTTTTTAATCTAAGGAAGATTTTAAAAAAACCTCTGCTTCATCTGGATATTATAAGGTCTGCTATTACTTATCTTCAGTAGACAAGAAATATAGTCATACTGAAAAATAATAATCGGTGGTGAAAAAACCCTGAGGAACTTTACTTTTTTCCGACCATTTAAAAAACTAGTGTTCTGTGAGAGGAAACAGTTGCTGCCTTCTCTCACATTCTCACTTACTTTGACGAGAGATTGAAGACACAGAGAAGAACAGAAAACACAAACAAACCCAAAAAAAATCACAACTTTATTATTTACCAAGATTATACGAGGAGTAGATATACGTTATTGCACAATCAAAAATAGAGCTATCAAAAAGGAATCGAATCGTTTCAAATGTTTTAGGAGAAAAAAGTGACATACATTATTAAGTTGAGAAAGAAAGAAGACATGTTAAGCTCATCCACGTGGAATAGTTGGCACGCCGGTCTTGTAGAGTTTCTCTGGCTCTCCGAGAATCACTCGGTCGATGAATTCCTTTCCTTGGATGAAGCAGTGATCCTGGTTGGATGACTCGTACTTCCATCCTCCGAAACGTCCCCGAGAATAGATCTGGTGACGTTCGAGCTCTCCGTGGGCACGGGCGAGTTCGCGGTCGCGCTGGAAGAAAAGAAGGTGGATGCTGGGAACTGGGACATGAGATGAGTTGACACCCTTTACTCAAGTCTCCGGTGTCGGGTAGCAACGGTTGGTGGGGTGAAAAGTTTAGGCCAACTCTTGGTCCAGTTTCTGGTCACAAGCTTTGGGCAGATCGTGTTCAGAAGTTAGACACAAGTACTCCTTGACTTACATTTGGAGTTGGGATTGGGTATCCGTATGGTAGAGTGATGGAGTAGACGGACTCGATAGCCTCACGAGTGATCATATCCTTGATGACGAGTCCGTCAAGAGTCTTCTTGACCATCTCCTCCTCGGTGATCTGAAATCAAATGTCTCAGGTTCGATTTAGATAAAACTACAGAAATTTCAGAAGACTTTCAAAGTTTATCTTGGAAAAACCCTGTTTCAAATTCTCACCGGATCATCAATTGGTCGAGCGCACTCGCACATGACGGACCAGTACTTGTCGCTGTCTGGAGTGACCTCTCCGTATCTGGAGAGAATGGTGACACGGAAGAATGGAACCTCGCGGTCTGGGAAGTAGAGCCAGGTGAACTTCTCGAGGAAAGAGGTCATTGGCTTGCGGAGGCCGACTCCGACGATGAAGACCTAAAAGGTACAGTTTCGGATGTGAGGTAAGCTTGAACAATGTTTAGACTTTGAGCTCAAACATTCGCTGTTTCTCTCTGAATGTTTGAAGAAGTCCTCCACTTTGCAATTAGTAAATCTGACATGACGAATGCCATCCGTGTACATACCTTATTGTGAACAATATCCAATGGAGCAGTGATCTGAGTGTTGTTCACCAATTGGTCGATTGGAGCAGTGTTGAGAAGAACATCATAGGACATCTTGGTTGGCTCCACCTGTCCTCTCTCGAGCACCTCGACAGTCTTCTCCTTGTAGTCGACCCCAGTGACCTTGTTATTGAACTTGAACCACTCGTTTGGCAGCTTCTTGGCCATCGAGTTCCACACGTTTCCGGTTCCTCCGTATTTTGGGAACGTGAAGTAGGAGTTCGGTCCCCATCCGAAGTCGGCGTTGGCCAACTCGGTTTGATCCATAGAGCAGAGCTCCTCGAGCTTCTCTTGTGGGAGCTTGGCGACACGGGTTCCCACCCAGTTTGGAGACATCTTGAGTGGCTCCACAGTCCACACCTTCTTGGTGTATGGCTTGAAGAAGGTGGAGAGGATGGTTGGTCCGAAGTGTTGGAGGACCCACTCCTCGAAGTTGTCTGGGGTGGTTCCGTCTTGTGGCTGGAAATTGACTGTTTCAGGAAGTGTATTAACTATTCGACATTGATGGGGGCATTAATATGTCGCGGAAACCTACAGGACCTACAGACACACCTCTCACTTACATTCTCATATCTCTCCTTAAGATCGGCAAGACAGCGGTTCTTGACCTCGTCCGGGAACAAGGGAACCGCGAATTGAGCTGGATACGGAACCAAATGGATTCCCTTCGTATCGTACAAGTAGTTCATGTCGACCATGCAGTTTCTGGCCAACTTGTTCCAGTCGTCGACGGCCCATTGGGTGGCCTTCTCGTAATACGGGAAGTTGTGGTTGAAAGTGATGTGACCGCCCATGTCCCAGAGGAAACCCTTGGCGTCGGTGACGGTGCACGAGAGACCACCGGCGATCCCTTCCTGGAAAATGGGGGGATTGAGAATTTCCAAATTTTCACTGTTCCGAAATCTTGATTTCCGACTTTTTGAAATTTTCATTTGATTAGTCAAATCCATAACTATGAGTCCGCAACGAAAGATTATTGGGTAAACGTTTACGAGATTCAGGGTTTCAAAAAATGCGGCAGTCTTACACCATGAGCGGTGATGGCGGGTAGGAATTCAAAAGTAGAAAATCTATTTACGCTTCATACCAATACTACCTCTTCAGAATGCTCTTTTTTTTTCAACCCAGTGAAACATAAATTTTTTTTTGAGAAGATTCAAACGGGAAACGTTGAGTAGGAAACAATGATATGAGACAAGAATAAGGTATGGAATCCAGACAGATAGAAATTCGACGAAAACCAACCTGCTCGAGGAGCACAATCTCCGCATCCTTGGCCTTCTCGTTTCCCTCATTCTTGAGCTCGTTGAGCCGGTACGCAGCTCCGAGAGCCGTTGGCGCCGCTCCAATACACACGATCTTCATCCTATAAAATGGAATAATTTACGATGAAGCATGGAGAAAAGAAATCTAAATCTCGTTTCGCTATAAAACAAATGAAGAAAGCGAAATCGAGAAACGGGAGAGAAATGGATTTTGACCTAGATCCAGTTCGAAGCGAAAAGCGATCGCAAAACGATGATAAGGGAGAAATAAATCCTCGAATGCGGTGTGCGAGTGAGAGGGGGATTCGGATGTGTGTATGTGTATTCCACAAAAGGGGAAAAAGTGGGCGGAGCTTCGAGAGGGGACATGAAAAGACCGAGAGAACCTGTCCTTTTGTACTCTTCTCAGACTTCATCTTCACCCGAAACGTATCTTCAGAGACCGCCCCACTTTCACTTCCATTTCGTTGTGGATCTGAAGAAAAATTTCTTTTTTTTTCGTTTTGAAAGGACAAAAAATGTAGGGATTCAGATCAAAATGAGAAGGCTCTCCAGATTGCGATCGTTCGTTTCTTTTCGATCGGAACAGGATCTTTTTGAAGATTTCCAGACAAGATACGGACTAGCCGATTCAATTTTTTGCGTTGGTTCTGTATGGATTCCATTGTTGACGTCATGGAATTCTCGAGTTTTGGGGGAGATCGGAGATCGAACATTTTAGGACTTGGGAATTCGAAGGGGCTGGGAAGAAGGAAGGAAAGAGTTCCGAAAAATGACTAATGATCTGAAATTTATAGGAACGAATCGAGAAATATGGCCTGTATCCACTCTGATCTAATTGAAAGGTAGCCACTCTAATTTAATAGTTTGGATGCTGTAAGAATGTAACTAACATCAATGCAAAAAGTTCATAAACATCCTGAAACAGTAACCACCGAATCTCCTCTTCCCATACAGTTCACATTATTTTCTGTTTTTTCTGTGTTTCATACATCTCTTGATCCCGGATAAATATTACGATGTTAATCTTCTGTTCGAAAAAATGTTTTTCCATTCAGAACCATGAAAAAAGTTTCAAGATTGGAAGTGATTAGATGAAGTAAGACTGGTGTCTTTGGGAACAGGAACTGGAACATCCCGAGGTACACATTTTTTTCAGAATGTCAATTCGTATTCCTGAAAAGTCGTATTCCTGAGAAAATCGACTGATTATTTCCGATTATTAGTTACTATACTTGTGAAACTGGAAAAAATTTGTTTACTCGGACAAATGATTTTTTGGAGTCTGACAGGAAACTTGATAAGTTTTCGACTGACTCGGAAATCGAACTTAACTTTTTGGAATGATAATTGCATTTTTAAGATTCATTGGGTTTTTCCCTAACTTCAGTTGAACTTTTCTGAAATTCTGTTGAAAATTTGGTGGAAATTTTTGAAGAAGAGATTGCTCAGCTCCTCCAGTTCTTTGTCTCATAATTTGGGGCAAGGCAGAGTCGACGACTCAGATTTCGAAATAAATTTCGACAACTTTTATTCCAGAATCTGAAATTAGGGGGTCGATTCCACCTTGACCCAGATTACGGGTAAAAAATTGACAGGAGAAGCTACTTGTGAGACTGGGTTCAGCTATTCAAGATCTTCCAATTGGTCACGTGACCTTCTGTGTTTGGCGCCACAAAAAAGCCAACAACCCTTGAACGTTGGCTTCGTTTATTTTCTATACAAATCATACTTTTTACCTTCTGAAAATGAGACGTAAGCCAGTCTAAGCTGGTTGAAGAATGACCTAGACAATCCAAAAATGTTCAGATAACAGTTGTAAAATCAATCTCTTCTTCATTTCATTCTTGTTATTCTTGACTGTACCTAGTATCGAATCTCAAATAGGTTGGAAGTTTTTTTCCATCTGCATTTATCATTTAAATGAAGTTTTCAGGCGGTCCGAAGAAAATACAACAATCTAAAGTTGTAATCATCCCCAAGACTCTGACAACTGTTCCAGCAACTTCCATAGCAGATGCAAATGTTACATCTGCAACTGAAAAACAGGAAGAAGAAATCGAGCTGGATTTTGTGACTGGATTGGAGACTTGCAAGGTTTGCATTGTGGAGAATCTAGAGATATAAAATTTTTCAGGAAATTCCATCGGATCATGAATGTAAAAAACTATGCGAAATCATAGAGAAGTCGTATAAGTCAATCAGGTTTTTTTCAATCACTGAAATCTTGAAATTTCGTTCTTTTTTCAGTAATCTTAGTACAACTCCATACTGGATTGCCGGTGGAATTCTGGCAGTTCTAACCTTGATTTCCATTGTGTTATTCATAAAAATGTGTGAGATGAAGCAAGGTGAGAGTGGTCAACTTCATTTTCAAAACTTCAAAATTCTTTCAGACCACTCTGACCAATTGGATTTGAGTGGCCTCAGTCAACGAGAGGAAATGCTGAAGAATCTTCATGCTGAACCCACTATCGATTTTTCGAAGTTCAAAAATCGAGGAGGTGTTCTGATAGCGACCAACATCGATGATGCGGTTGGCGTAGTTTCCTTTGAGTTTCTTTTGACATTTTTTGGTTTTCAGTTCAAGAAAACTGATTCGGATCCGGATAAAGTCGAAGAGATGGGGAACGTGCTGTACGATGAAGCCGAGAATGAGCTATATGATTTCGGAGTAGAGTTTGATCGGTTCGAGGTATTCAAGAAAATGAGAAAGAGATAGTTCAACAATTTTTTCAGCCTTCGAGAGAGAATCAGTCAAAGACGAGCTCAATATCCAAACCACCGTCTAAATCCAAGCCTATCCAAAAATGATAATAGACTATTGGTTTTTGTTATGAATAAATCCATTTACACCGTATTTCTAGTCAGTTCTGTGAATTCAGTAACCGTCTCGAGACGCAATGGCAGGCAACACACGCGGTTGGCCACATTTCTGATTTTCGCACAGAAACTGTCAAATATTCGTTTTATTGGGTACGCGAAGCAAATCTGCAGACAACTTTTGACGAAAGAGTGTTATGAATAGTTCTTAGAATTTCTTTTAAAAAAACACAAAAAATTCCTATTGGTTCTGGTTTTTTGACATCACAGAACCCCACAGCCCCAGAGTTCTGACCGGAGGGAGCCTAGTTACCCTTCAAAGCTGCAAAACCTTTTTTTAAAGAATTATTTCTGACTCGTTCCACGATGAGATGTGAGTTCCCTCCGTTCTCCTTAGACATCAGAATCCACAAACTTTCAGATTCATTGCGCTTGTTGCTGCTGATCACACTCTCTATAACATGTCTGTCCAGTGCTGATAACTCTACGACTCCAGTAGCTTCGACGACTCCGGAAACTTCCACGACTCCCTATGTTTCCACGGCTTCAGAATCTTTGGAAACCTCTACAATCGACGTCTACATTGAAAATTCCGAGGAGACCACTTCACAAACTCCTGAACCATGCAACCTACCAATAGAGCGTCGACTGATCTTGGAGTGAGAGCACCGAAACCGGACATCAATTGTTCTCATTACCACTTTTTCAGATGGTCCTTCTTCTACATCATCCTTGCTTTCATTCTCTTCCTTTCCTTCCTCGTCTTTTCATTCTTGATTCTTTGGATTCGAGACACAGAGAAATTGAAGAAGGAGGTGAGAGAGTTGAAGAAGCAAGCTCAGGATATGGAGCAGTATGGAATCATAAAGCCGGTGGCATTCACTCCGAGAAAGGAGGAAGAGGTGAAGAAGGAAATAGATGAAAAGGAGAAGTCGAAGGTGAAAGTGGTGGATGAGGTGGCTCCAGGGAAGAAGGATGGGTCAAAGACGCCGATAGCGAAGGAGTCAAAAAAGAAGGCGAAGACTAAGAAGAGTGCGAAGAAGTCGACGAAGAAAAAGGTGTCAGAGAAGGTGAATTTGATTAGAGATTTTACACTTGGAAAAAAGTTTTAAAACTGAACTTCAAAATCAGAAGTGTGGGGAAGATGACTTCAATTTAAATGAACACACCAGCTTTAAATTCGCCAAAGCCTTTGAATGTCCACTCTGAAACTGAACATTTTCGTTTTCCAGGCCGGAATCCCAGCAAACAAATCAGAAAAGACCAAAACAACGAGTACCATAGATTCATTTAAATCCGGAAAAACTTCTTCGACAACTGCTGAGACGAATACAACAGAGGACAGTAAAGCCACGGAAAACTCGGTTACTAGCAATACCGAAGGGGTGGTAAGAAATCGTGAAACATGTTAAGTTCAACTGAAAAACACTAAACTTCAGACCGACGAATCCCCGGAAACAATCGAGTCTGTTGCCACTGCTGAAGTTGACATTTTGTCTCAAAGGAAGTGGTGAGAAAATTTGCTTTTTTTTAAAGATTTTATTATTGGTTGAGGGTCTAATAAAGAGTTTTAATGATCATCTCATCCTATGAGAAACCACTGAAACCTTGGCCGATATTTCCGACTGTCCCTCTGTCTGAATCCGAACTTTTGTCTCGAATATCATTTTCCAAACTCTTCTGGTCAAGTCTCGATTGAATAATAGTATCGTGAATGGGCTGATGAAAGAGAGCAATCCATTGGCAATTGGGAAAAAATCACGGATGTAAACCAGCACTTCCATCTGAAAATTCTTATGAATTTCGTTCATCTCCATTACGTCTAACATTGCCAGTTTTCGCATACAAATTTGCAAATATCATGAAGCAGAGAAGAATGAGTTGAGCACCGAACGGAAGGGATACTTGGAACGCTAGGCGGAGTTCTCGCTGGAGGGATCTGAAAATAGAGGGGTTGAAATTTAGTGGAGTCTCGGAAATGCTCACTTTGATAAATTACTGCTCTTCTCCTTGACGTATCTGATAATAAGACCATTGGAGAGGATGCAGACGACACAGGAAGTGGTCAGAAATGATATGCAGACTATTGTGCTTTTCTGGAAGCAATGAGGAGTAATACTGTTTCGGTTTGATGTGATAAGAAACTAGACTGGAACCGAAAGTGTTGGAAACCTAAGCCATGACTAATCAATCTGGAACCTGAAACTTGAACAGGGTGTCACCCTAGCTTTGTATATGTTTATGCTGAGAAAGCTATTTGAAAATGTTTCGTTTAGAAACGTCCGGTTTCGAACTGTCTCTCAGTCCCTCTCACTTACCAAAGTAGTCTCCGGATTCACTACGTTCTTCAAACTGTCCACACTGTCAAATCTTATTGTTGAATCCGAGTAGAAAACAGCACCAAATATGATTGGAGGAATCCAATAAATAATGAAAACCTTCCAAGGCTTCAATGTTTGACAGATGAATGAAAACTTGGATTTCCCTTTTACAATGACCAGAAACCGATGTACCGTCATCAATGCCACTCCGTTGCTCCGGACAATGATGAGCCAGAAGAAAAAGTTGTAAAAAACTGAAAACTCTGTGTAGCATTCAAATTCTATTGAAACTTAGGGATTACATGGAGCAAGAATGTTTTGTTTCCCATAAATGAATTCTGGAACCACAATGTAGGATAGTTTTTGAGCAACGTATACTCCCATGGCAAGGGTGTCCGCAATACTCTGAAAAAAAACTACTGATTTTCTTGAAGAGGATCTTAAAACTTACATGTTGAAGGAGCAAGGAGTAAAAAGTGGTCTTGAACCCATTCTCTGTTCTTCTCAGTTTCAGAAGACACACCAGAACCAGAAAATATACAGGCATGATGATGATGAAGAGGCCGAAATAGATGGCATGGGTCCAGTTGAAGTGAGTTTTTATCGATACCATTTTTTGAAGGATCTGTGAAAAAACGACGATTTCTGGTATTCAAAAGGAAGGAGAGCTTCGAAAAATCAAATGAGCACTTTCGAAAATGGAAAACAGACGCTAATCTGAAAGCTAATCAGCATCTGTGTCACCTTGGTTTTTCGATTCCTAGAAGGGCTTTCTAATTCTAGTTAACTCTTCAAGCAACACATTATTCAGTCCTCATGAGAGGAAGGATGACGAAGCGATCACGTCGTTGTCTAGAATGAATCACACGAATGGAAAAATGATGCCGCAATTCTAAAAAAGAGTTCCGGAATCTGTGGACCCAAGAGAGCTTTTTGAAGTTTGCCGGTTCCAGAAAAACAAGATGACTCAATTTCAATTTTGTTAGGAGTGCCTGATTTCTTATGTTAAGTTAAACAATCTAGGGAGCAAAAAATCAAAGAAGCAGGTTTTAACAGTCACTGTTTTAGACAGCATTTTCAGCTGCTAAAGGAAAGGTTGTCTAGTTTATTTTTCACGGATATCACAGATAAAATTATTATGTAGTTTAGTTTTTTTCAGATCAGGGATTTTCAGATTGATGCGAACTTCCGTATGGACCAGAATTTCCCCTCAAGTTTGCTGGTCTTACAGACTGTGGACATGTCGCAGGATTAATTGAGTAATCATAGACTCGCCACCTTCAATACTTCTCAGAAACCGTAAGAAAAAAGAAACTCCACTGATCACATGAGGGTCAGGTTACCATTTTAACAAGTTTCCATTGAATGAAAATATTTCAGTTCTTCGGTTGCCGTCCGAAAAGTTCTCAGTCACCGATTGAGCACATTCTTTGATCTACAAGTTCTATAGAAGGGCGCGACAGATTTTGTCGCAAATATTGAGATGTAACTGCGATTTATTACTTTTCATCCAAACATCCGATTCCTGTCATAAATTTTCCCTCTTTACACTGATTTATTGAAACCGAGACAAAACTTAGCTCTATCGCAAATCCGGTGACTGATTTTTATGTCGTTGTTTTCCTTTTCTGTGCAATAAAATCTGCCATAATTTATGAACGAATGATTAATTTCGATAAACTCCGCTCGTGATGATTTTTTTTCATCAAAACGAAAAAACGAAATTTATGAGCCCTGGCAAAGTTTTGAACTTCTTGAACTAGTCTTGGTCAGTCTAGGAGTTTTCAGTGCTTCAGCAAGGTTGTTTTTGAGATTCCGGTACATAATGAATCCGTAAGTTTTTCTCCAGGAACATTCCTTGTTTTCAAGTCTAGTCTCCCAAAAAGATCATCTCTCCTTCAGAGTCACATCTGATTTTGACAAGGCTGAAAATGTGACAACAAATACAGCAAGCTATCAGATGCCTCTCGTCATTTATTATGGCCTTTTCTTCGTAATTACTCCGATTTATATTCTGATTTTGGGGTGTATTCTGAAATGGCGAAGAAGTGATCCAATGTTCAAGTCCACTTTTTACACCATTTTGATTCAACATGTAAGTGATCCTCGACTCTTCGGATGATTGGGTTGACCTTTTCTCATATTGCGGGGCAAGTTAAAATCGACGGATTCAGATTCGAAAAGGAAGGGAAATGCTAACGATATTCGAGTTTTGATCTCGCAAAGACTTCAATTATCGGGCAGCTTTGTGGGACCGCAACTTGAATCCCATGAGCAGTTTGCTGAATTTCTTTCAGAATCTGAAACTAGAGATTTTACCGAGGTCTAGATAATGAAACAAAAAATTCTCCCCAACAAACAAGAGTTTCAAACTTCAGTCCATTGCTGACATTCTATCTCTCCTTTTCTACGCCATGCAAAAAGCCCTCTACGTTTGGATTCCAGTTTTTCTTTTCAAGTATCAACATTTTCGAATTGCTGCTGGTAAAACGATTTCCGAGATTCCAACGTTCATCTTGTTTCCAGTCTTCTACAACGGCCTATACTGGTCCATGGTCATCAGAACCAACGGAATAGCATTCATGACTCTCCACAGGTTTCTGATCATTGTCTATCCAACTTTGCAAATAACTCAAGTGAGTTAAAAGTTGCCTGGACTCGAAGAAATCTCTTTTCCAGTGGATTCAGCAATCTCGACCGTGGAAAATCAGTCTCATCTTCTGGGTTCCATCAGTTATTCTGAGCTTCGCGTGCTTTTCGAATAAGGAAATCGGATTCGATTCTCCGGAGAAAATGTTGCTGGTGGTGGATCTTGAGATCACAAGTGTAGGTGGAAATAGGAACCCCCGGTATTCCAGAGGAGGGAAATGGGCTCCATCTGCAACAATAAAAACACTGTTTCGCTTCAGTTATTAAGTTTGAAGGCTCAGAATGTTACTTGCTCGAATAAGGAAAAGCTTACGCATTCAAGCTCAGTTACTCTACCAGAACAGTACATCTGATTGAGTCCGGTCACACATGTTCATTGATGGACCAACCCCCCGTAGGATCCAAAAATTCTATGAAAATGTTCCAGACGTACACACGAAAGATTTTCTTGTATTTACTGGCTGTTTGTCTTGTTTGTGTCTTCACTTATGGGGCTATCATCAGATCGATCAGAGCGAGAAGTCAATCGGTATCGAAGTGAGTTTGTTGTTCATCTTGAAATTACCCGAATCGGAATGAGAGGTAGTTATTCTGGGGCAACTTTGATAGCGCCTGCAATCGTTTAGGCATCTTGAAACCGATCTTGGCCAGTGAACGAAATAGTCGAATCTAAAATTGTTTTGGAGACGGTTTGCAAAGTCCCATGCGCCTTCCTACCTACTCATCACTACCCTCCGAAATTGAAAATTTCAGATCCCTTCAAAGAGAAATCCGCCTCGCATTCCAAGTGTTCCTCTCATTTGCCGCTCAAGTCATATTGCTCATCTACCTCCTGCTCTCTAACATTTTCGCTGAGATGGACAACGTAAATCTTTTAATGTCATTGAACATCCTTTCTCCAATACTTCAAACTTTCAGACCGTTCAACTAGTTAGTCTTCGAAGATACTTTCCACTAGCCTTCGGAACTCTTTCCTTCATTGGCCCGTTTACCATTCTGATTTTTAACAAGGATGTTTCCAAACGGATGAAGTGCATGATTTTGAGAAAGAAAATGGTGGGTTGAATTTGTTTTCTTGTTGTTAGAATACGTTATTGAAGGATGGCCAAACGGACTCTTCTGTTGTCTCCACCGTGAAACCGAGGACTGTTTTGATCAGAAGTCGTTCTTGATGGGTGTAGTCCCATTATTATGTATGTTGCTCCGAATCTAGAATTGTCTACAATACATTCTTGAATCATGATCATTTTTTGTCAACATTTAGATATCAATAAAATAGAAAACAAATATTTCTGTTCAGGATGATTCATAAATTGTCTTTTTATTTGGCGCTTCATTGATTGGGGCAACTTTTCGAATTCTCAACGTTGTCACTGTCAAAGTTGGCACACCGATGGTGTTGATCTCGCCAAAACAGGCCACGCTCCCAAAACGAAATCAGTCAAAACTAGCTTGTTCCGTTGCGGAGACGTATCTTGTTGTGAAGGTCCGTAAAAACCGTCGGTGTCTCAGCTTTTTCATGACAGTATCCACCTACTCTCAAGCATTCCATGCGAGATAATATCCGGAACACCATCACCATTTTATTGGTTTGTTTTGAACACCGTTCCTTTTCTCTCGATCCAAACCCCTACGATGTCGTTAACCCGAAAGTCGGAGGGAAACGCGAAAAGATAGTATAAAAGGATTGGTTCTGTTCACTTACTGATCATTCATCATGAACCACCGTCTTGTTATCATCGTCTTCCTTTTTTCTGTTTCGACAACTCTTGGTTTGGAGAGCAAGCATTGGCGTATGTTGTCGTTTTATTTGGTTTCCGACTACCTAATAATTACAGAATGGCGCTTGATCACATGCAAAGCCGGTGATTCTCCGTTGCAGAAGAAGGATGCGTCGTCGTGTAAAGTCTCGCTTCTGGAGACGGAAAATGATCCGAATCCGAGACAAGCTCCATTTGATCCATGTTTTGAGGTCAGAATTAACCAAGAAATTTTGAGAAATCTTGGCAAGCTAGGGAAAATTGTCAGTTTCCGGTCTTCATGGTCTTTTTCAATAGTATTGAAACGCAAATTTTTTGATGTCTGCACACGTTCAGCAGTTTGCAATTCATGAGGTTCACTGTACGTTCCAGGAAGAAATCGACGGGAAACCACGAAACTTCTGTAACATCGTCTGCCCAGGAGCCGATACGGCCTATCTGATCAAGCGGATCCCTCAGAATCATCGCTCTTGTTTCGGACACTTCACATACAAAATCGAGAAGAGATCTCCGAACTTCTTCATCTGGAGAGATGCCAAGTGAGTGTGCTCTTTTGAATTCCACATAACTGTCTGAGTTTTCAGGTGCCGTTCCTCTAGCGTCGAGTTCCTCATCCGATGCGAGTTTCTATCAGCGAGAAGTGCCTTCAGATCCGATGAGGACATTTTCGAAGAGGCCAATCGAATTGCAACGGATTTGAGACAATAATTCTACGTGTTCTAAATCTTGCATTGAATACCTGACTCTTCTTACTCTTACTGTTCCCATCATTCCCTTATTCTTAATAATGAATGTACTTCTAATCATAATCTGTTTACTGACATTTGCATCTTCGTTGAAAATAGAGGAGTAAGCCAAGTTTCACAAGAATCTGTCTCTCTACAACTTTTCCAGAAATTTCGATATAAATGACGTGGAGAACAATGCATGTCAGTATGGTTGTGAGACGGAGAACGTGAGAAAAGCTTCTGCCGACAAGTGAGTTTATTCTTCTGTTTCAAATAGTACATTAGTTGTTACAAGTGGTTTCAAATATGTTTCCAAATTTGAATAAAGTTCAAGTAATACAAAATTCATGAGTCCGGAATTCCAGAACGTCGGAAAATTTGATTTCGCGAATCAATCAAGCCGAGTGCTCCATTCTTTTCGAACTTTGCATCAAGGTAACTTTTGAACGGAAGTCAGCACAGGTCTAGGAACCGAGAACTCGGCCAATACGAAATTAGCTTTGGCTGTAGTACTGCAAACAAGCAAGGAGGAAAATTCGTCCATGTTCCTTTGAAGCACGGTACAACTTTTTTTTCAGTTCCGCACCTGCGAAGATAATTGTGTCCCCGAAATGCCAGTTCTTCCGTATAAACTGGCTAGAGAAATGACTGAAAGAGTGGTAAGTTCCGTGTTTAGTTAAAACTCCGCACCTTTTAGCCAAATAAAGAAGCTCTGAAATTACAAATTATTTTGTGAAATAAAAATCCGCAGAATAATCTCGTGAATCGAGTTATGTCACAAATATCAACTTTGCGAGATCATAAATTTCAACTTTGCGAGACCATAATCACGAGAGCATTTTGCTAATTTTTATAGCAAATTCTGAATCTGCATGGTACCTTAACCCAGATTAAGAAAAAGTTTAACCCAACAAGTCGAGCAATCTTCTCGGGAGAACACTTTCGATTCATTTTCATGACTACGCTTCAAACTTTTGGCACTTTCTTCTATTAGTTGAGATGAAAGCTAAGAAACTGGAGATTACTGTCTAATTGGGAAGAAATAGTTTTGTTTCATACTTTTTAAACTCCTATCTTCCAGCGTCCTCCACTCAACCCCTGCCTCGATCTGGTGACTGCGTGCAATTTCGAGTCCATGGACAGTTATGAGATTTTGAGAACCGAGAATCCATTCTTGTTTGTATAAACTTTTTTTTTCATTATCCGTTTCATCTACTCTTGAAGTTTGATGATGCTTGATGAAACTTCGGTTTTTGACTATTTTCGAAGTCCCCCATGTCGAAAATTCAGAAACGCCGAAAAATTACGTAAGAGGTGACGGGGTGGGAGATAGGATCTCTCTTAGAATATTGTCAGGTTGTTGCCCTCCTCGAAAGATATCCATCTGCTTCTTCAGCAGCTTCCACTTTCGAATACGGACGACAACAAAAACAATAACCATTTCTTCCTGGAAAAAGTCATGATAGGCACTTGAAAATGGAAAGTATCTGGATGGAGGGAAGTGGTGTTTTTTTGTTGTTCTCTGACCATTTAAATTAGTTTGGAACGATCTTTGGGAAAATTTGATGATTTTGAAGCTGCTACAAATGTATTGGAAGTTTGGGAGGTTTTTTTTAGTTCAAAACTTCCGGAAACCGAACTTTTTCGAGTTTTTGGATCTTTCAAAATCATTTTTCTTGTTTTTTCAGGTCCCTAACAAGAAATGTACAGTGTGTAACAACCGTTTTTAGATGATTGGGCTACAAATCCAAAAGAGTGAATATTGTGAGCTCCTGCATTAGATTTTGGTTTTTAGGGGTTCTAAAGTATTTACTTTGACAGTAGAAGGATTCGTGTAGATGAGGTTATAAAACCCATTTAGATGATGATGTCCCTCAATTGAAATTTTGGCTGGAATAATTGAAAGCAACTCAAAACTCGACAATATTCTTAAGCTTTTGATCCGAGAGTGACATGCAAGTTTTCACTTGGATTCTTGAATTGGGATCCTAGCGCTTTTCAAAATGAGTTGGATTCATAACGGAATGTCACTGTTTATGTAGGAAAGGAGGTCAATATCTGAACTGTACGAAGCAGCATATTTTTTTCAGGGTTTAAACTGGTTCTAATGGTAAGACTTCATCGTATTGGAAATCTCGATTTTTGAATAGGACTTCTGATGAATTTTGGCCAACATCACAGTTCCAGTTCAGAGTAAAAGCATAACTCCACAGCTTCAGATGGTTCATAACTGATTCTCAATTTTTTCCAGGTCAATTTCGGAACTACTCAAAATTACTCAAACTCTTCATTCTTCTTCATCCTCCAAAGATCTTTTCCTCCTAGAGATTCCTCAACTTTAGCCTCTCCATCTAACTTTCTGTTAACCCTAATTCCCTTCAACGTTCTCTATCTCCCCATCTAAACTAGTCGTAATGAAACCAACTGATATCCCGTTCAAACAACCCCCTACTTGTCTCTTTCTTTTCTGTTTATAGGCTCATCATCCAGTCATGATTGGATTCTGATTCACTCTCTTCTCCAACGCTTCATTTTCCCGAATTCAAGTTTATTCTCTGCTTTGAATCAAGAAGCAATCACATAATAATAAGAAGCGTGTAATCCCATCTTGACGCAATTCCAAAAAGAATCAACCGTTTCTCAATTTCAGCATGTTTCTTTTTCTATATTCTTTTGATTGTCTGTTTCCCCTCCCAGAAAGTACACCCATCCATCACTTTGTTACGCTTTCACGAACGTAATGGCAGAAGAGGGATAGAAGAGAGAGAGAGAGAGAGAGAGAGAGAGAGAGAGGGGGGAGGATTGATTAGAATGGAAAGGGATATCATTGGAGATATGAATTACGCAAGTTTCTGTAAGAGGAGATATATCGGTTTGGATTAGGGGGGAAAAATTTGGAGAAAACTTGCTAGATATGGGTTTGGAATGCTTCGGATTTTTGAATAGGCAAAACCGATGGAATTTTTTCATGCAGTGAGCCGATTCAAACTGAAAACCTTCGATAATTCCTTCTTTTTGAGCAGGAAGTGAATCCGTGATATCTTCTAGAATAACTTCAACCGACTGAGAAGTCAGATATTCTGGAATTTGTTAAAGGCCTGGAAATTTTATAATGATATCATTTAGCTCCTTTGACTAACGCTTGAAAATTTTGCTGAGCATTCTAGCCTTACTGTAACAGAAACTTTTGATAGAGTTTTTATTTTGAGGGAGACAGATTTTCATCGAACAGTGCTCGTCAAAAAGGTAAGAATTTCGGTGAATTTCAGTGCGAAATGGAGACCTTTGACTAGTTGAAAAAGTATGTTCCAATAACTTTTCTGAAAATTGGTGTATGAATAAAGAAACTTCAGATCTTTATTTTTGCAGTGGACAACTTTTTTCAAACATCAAACAAGAACACTGAAAATATAGAGCTGCTTGATACATCCACCAATTTTTAGAGACATCAAATCATTGAAATTTACTTTCTTTAACGGTCCAAGTTAACCATTTTGCACTGACCATCACCAAAACACAGGTTCAAACCTTGTTGGCCAGCACTGTATAAGATACATGAGATCAATTCAGGTTAGTTCAGTTTCTGTGAACCTGTATAATTTCTGAAAGCCTAGAGGGAGCAATCGAAGATGACGATTTTAGAGTTTTTCTGTTTCTCTGATTTTTCAAATTGATAGTTCGAGCAGTTTATGGATTTTCATGACCTGAGTACCATTCAAAACCGTTTTTCAAGCACAGGATTCTTTTGGGAAATCAGGATATGAATAAATTCCGAGCGGAACTTGAAAATCGGTTGTTGGAATTTGAAGATGGAGCAAAAAAGACTCCGTGGAATCGGAAGCGGGAAGCTTGAACTCAACACCTTTTGAAACGAGAACGTTCAAATTTGATTTTGCCGTCGAGACAGGCTGATGGTGGACATATCTGAATGTTTCCGTTTCTATAAGCTAAGATAATACGCTCTCAATTATCGGTTCATTTTACGTGCTCTGCTAGTAAGCTTCATCTTCCCAGATTCCCCAAAAAAGAGCCCTCGGAGGTGACAGTAGTCCTGTCCATGTACACGTCTTCCAGCTGGTCAACACCTGTTCTCTCCCCAAATCCATACCTTTCCCTTCCCCCCCCCCCCCCCCCCCCCCCCCCCCCCCCCCCCCCCCCCCCCCCCCCCCCCCCTTCAAATCCGACCCTCTTCTCTCGCCGTACCGGTAAATTGCGTATTCCATTGCATTCATTTTCTCCTCCATCCACCCCACCTCTTCACCCTCTTTCACCCTCTCCGGCTTCTTCTTCCTCCGGCTACCCATTCATTTCCTTCTCTGTATTCCATGCGGAATATAAATGGGCGGAGCCTAATCCGTCCGACACCATGCGGAGAGGAAGAAGAGGTAAATGACTGTGCGGAGGGAGAAAGCCTTTGGAAGAAGGGGGAAATAGTGTTGATTTGAGGAGAGAGTCTCTCTGACGATCGGAGGGGGGCCGCCCTGAACGAGAGAGAGAGAAGAGAGACTCACCATTCATACCTCCTTCCTTCTTCTTTTTGCCTCCTCCCCCAAATCGCCTTCCTTTTTTCTTTTTATACCATTTTTTGTCTTTTGTTATTCTGAAGATGATCAAAGCGATTCCTTCACATTCATCAAGTTGACCTTTTCACGGAGGTTGGGATTCTGGAGACCCCTCAAAGGTTTTCTGTACACCAATTCTCCCGAACAGGAAGCTTTTTTCAGACAGATTGATTATCACTTCACCCTATCCAAATGTTAAACCTTGCAATGTCCTCATGTTCTTGTACCACCCTCACCTTACTTTGACAACATTTATCTCGATTTGCATAACGAATTTTGCAAAACAGTCATCTAACGAAGTGTTGCTCGTTAATAAAATAGCTACATTTCATTAGTTGATAGGTTTTCGAAATTCTGGATGTGAACCGAAATGAATGTCCTCAAAGAGAGGTTGTTAGAGAAGTTAGATGAATTTAAATATTTGATCTTTTTTCCTGCTTCACATAGTTCTTAAACTTAGAGCCATCTTTTGCAGAAGATTTACAATCTCATTTCTACTGAGTTTTTTTTCGGATTTTAATTCTTGAAGTTTCTCGATCAGAATGCTCCGGCTGTTCACTTAAAATTTCATACTTTTATTTACTGTTCCATCTGGTTTTCAATATAAGCCAATGTACAAAGTGGTTCAAAGTTTCAGAACAAGACTTCATAAAATCCTTGTCTAGACAGTTTATCCCGAAATTTCTGATTTTTGCCTTTCGTTTCGAAAAATTCAAACTTTTCTGTCAAATTTTAATGTTTAACTCTCTAGTTATAAGCGGTCAGATGAAATGTTCAGGGATCTTGTCAAACCTCCAACTTTTCGATTCTTTTTTGGATTTAAAACTGATTTTCAAAAAAACTTTCCACTTTCAATTCTCTATTTTCAGTTTTGCTTGTATTGCAATTTCCGATTTCTCATCCACTTTTTATCGACCTCTAACCTAATTTTTTCCAGATGGGAAACCGCAGCTCTTCTCACTACCCGCCACCTCCGCACTGGATGCACCAACGGACTTCCTACTCCACGACGACCTCTCCCTACCCCGAATCGAAACAAAGACCAATTGCTCCGGGAGCATTCGCTGAACCGTACATGCTTCACAACCCCCATCACCCCCAATCGAAAGCCCAAATGAGACGCTCGATGATTTCATTGAATGCCGATTCGGGATACATGGGCGGTCCGGATTCGGAGAGGTTACGGCAGATGAGAGGGTCGAGGATGTCGTTGAATCAGGTGGACTTTGAGCCTGCTATGATGCCACCACCCCCTCGGATTCTGATTCCGCACGATGCCAAGACTCTGAAGAAGTTGGAGAAGATGGAGAAGAAACATCAGAAGTTGATGAAGAAGTTGGGAGCAAGAGGGATTCCGATTCAGATGGGACCGATGGGACCGCCACCACCTCATCCGATGCATCCGATGTACTCCAGGGCAATGAGTTTCGATGATTTACACAGGTCAGTAAAATATTTCGGTTTCAAAAAGGTGTCAAAACAAAATGAGTTTGCTACTGAGTTCAGTGGTCCAAAGTGATGACTTTTAAAGTTCTTTTTTGTGACTCTGTTCCCCATGACTTATAATAATTGTCTCCATCTTCCCGTTCGTCTCTTTTCTTCAACTTGACCTTCTATTCTTCTCCATAATAGGATTATTATACCTACTCCTTGAAATTTTTTCTCCGTCTTCTAGACGATTCTAGAACTTTTCCAGTTTCCCCAAAGACCAAAAAAAGCTTCTTTTCTCCTTCTGTGGTTGTTATGAAACATACACCACTGTCGAAGGCGAAAAACTTGTTATCCTCGCCCCATATACCTTCTCTCTCCCCCCATCACTTTCGCCCAGTTATTACACCATCAAAAACGATTCGATGTTCTCTGAAGACATTCGATTTCCCTTTCTCCAGATGATTAATGTCATTAGGTAATCCTGATATAACAATAACCCGAAGCCACATTTCTTATCACCCTTATTAGCTTCTCACTTCCGATTTCTCCAAAGAAGGGGCAGGTCTCTTGATTTGTGTACAGTCAGGAAATCAGATGACAGGTGGCTCACTTACACCAAATATTGGCCACCACACGCACGGAAAACGTCAAGGTCTGAAGGAAGAGACAGGGAAGGTCAATTTTTGAGAAGAAAACGGGAGACAAGTTTGGATTCTATTGTCAGGAAGAGGGAGGAATACCACCATAATTAAGGTTGATGTATATGAATCGGTGTGTTTTGGATTTTTTCGTTTCATTGTTCCCGGGCAAAAATTTGAATAGAAAGAAAGGAGGATAGGAGAGTAGAACCAAGAATTTAGGGACTTTCTTTATAAATGATTTAGCATAATTTCAATATGAAATGATTACGATTTCAGGTAGTCTATAAAATGAGGATTTAGAATGAATTCCAATATGTGCAATTTTGGCGTTACAAACTTTGAAGACTTCAAAAATGGTCCCCCATCATCTATTTCTCTAATCACCACGCTTATTCGAATCAGAACAATGACTCATTTACTGAAATTACCAATAGTTCCAGTTTCACAGCGTATTAATTTTGATTTCGAATGTCGCACTGGCTACTCGTTGGCGTTTTCCTCCCATGTCAATTTTTGAACCATGATCATTTGATCCAGAACCATTTCGAGTTTCATACTCCAAATTCAGAGATCCCAGTCCTCATTTCTCCTCCCGCACTAAACGACCACTTCTAACCAATTGGTATTGCCATAATACAAACGGTCCTGTCGAGACGAGACAAAACAGTAATGGGAGTCTCCTTGTTGAGAAGAGCAAACATTGTTCTTCTGACACCTTCTTCTTCTTCTTTTTCTTATTGCCGAACACATTTACGTGTAAATGTATTCCCCTTGTGTTGACACCCCGTCGCCAACGGAAACAATTCTTGTTTCGAGTGAACGGAGATCGGACGGACAGGAGGAGGTCAAATGTGTGGTCAAATAGGTGCAAATGTGCGCGCGTTCGGGTTTTTGGGAACGGAGAGTAACAATGTTGCGAATTGAGTTCTAAGTGGATGGGTTGCTTGGTGATCAAAGGATCATGGTTAATTGGGAATACCTGAAAAGAATTAGAAGTTACTGGTTACAGAATTGCGGGACTACTGAACGCTAGAAGTTTAAGTTCAACCTATATTCCCCCCAAGAAACTAAAAAATTTTGTGTTGATGCTCCCCCTCTCCATCTCAATCTTTGGTGTCCAAATTTACGAATTCACTATTAATTCAACGGTTTCTCGTAGCTGGCATAGCAAATTGAACTCACAAGCAATGGGTCAAATCTTTGATCATCCAGTGTTTAAAAGTGCCGAAAAGAGTAGTACCGAAGATTAAGCCGAACGCTGATAAGATCTAGAAGCTGGAATGATTATTGGGGCTCCTATTTGTGCAGTCTAAAAAATAAAAATATGGTGCAATGAAGTTTTAAAGAGGTCAAAACTACTATAGACTCTTTGAAGCTGTAAATGATTCGAAATTTCTTGAATTTCGTCCAAACTCTTATCCTAACTGCCAGAAAGTATGTACTAATCTCCGTATTATCGGACACTCGAGAAGTTTCAACCTTCCACAGTAATCTTTGTCCTTGCCACTATTTGCCCGACTCTTTTTTTTCTCGCGCGTCTTCTTCTTCCGGTCCATCTAATTAATATAAAATCAGAGTCTCCACTCAACAAATGTGATAATCATCATTATCGCTGCTTCATTTTCACTTCTCGCGCGCGGCGTGATCAAATAATAAGCGTCTGGCTCATGGTTGCTGCTGCTGCTCCGAGAGCATGACCATTCCACTCATTTCAACTCTTTCTCTCTCTCTTCACACACCGGTCTGTCGAGTACCCCAATGGGAGGGCTTGTTTTCATTCATTTTCATCATCATCATCTCTCGATTTGATTCGCGGAGGGAAAAAACTGTTATATGAAAAGTTGGGGGATGGATAATTGTCAGTTGGAAGATTTTGTGGAAAGAGGTGAACTGGTTACGAGGGGAAAGTTGGATGCAGAGGGATAGGAAAATACAGAAAAGTTAAAATATGAGGAGATGGAAAGTTCAAAAATCGACACAGTTTCACATTGAATATGAGCATGGTACTTCCCTTCCAGTGTGATCCATATTTTCTAGTCAGCAGCTTCAGCAAAAGAGCCGCCCTGTTCTACCGATTTTCAGTTGAGAAAGATCAACTTTGAAGAGTTGGAAAATCGTCTCCAGCCGTTCGATGCTTTTGAAATTTCCAAAACTTATGTTTCAAGTTAAAAACTGTCAAGTAGGTTAAATCTCTTATCTAGTGGTGTGACCTCCCGTTTCAGGCATTGTTCCTACAAAATCACCAGACTGCCTGGGATTGCTGTTCTCGGAAAATTGTCACTAAAAAAGGGATCTAGAGGCGATTGACTCATCTACAAGCGTTCCACATAATCGGGACATTGAGACTCCCTTTTTAAGTTTTCAAAACGACCGTCTTCCACTGGAAACACCCAATTAGTTACTTATTTATCCAAATATAGTCCGTTCAAACAGTTTTGGATTTGAATCTGGTAATTAAAAGATCGTTGCGAGGGCACGGATATCCATTCGATTTATGATGACCCTCGTGGAGATTACCATAATCTCTCCACAATTACACATACCTTCAAAGGAATTATACAAGGAGGGCTTATGGTTGAGATCGTTAATAATAAGAAGGATTTTAGATGTTTCAAATATCAGATAGATTTGGGGAATCGTAGATGGTAACTTTCCTACTTGGAGTGAAACGTCTATCTCATTAGTTCAAATTCTTAATTTTGACTGCTGAAACCCAACATTTTCTGTTTTTTTTCTCTAGAGAAATACTGCGCTTCTTGTCATTTTTAATATAGTTTGGATAATCCTCTTATTGTCAAGTACGATTCCTAATATCCTCCTTCCCCTCTACCCTAATCCATCCTTCTCCCTTCCTTCTCTCATCTAAATTGCAATTATGGCCCGAAAGTGTTTCGGGTCACGGGTCACGGACTATTAAGGAGAAGAGGAAGGCCAAGAAGGTTCACCTTCGTTCGTTCCGTTTTTTATCTCGGGACCATGATTGGAGTGTCTACGGAGAAAGGTGAACAAAAGGATAATAAGGGACAATAATGTGACCTTACGGTCTTTTGCGGGTTTTTTGAGTGGGGGCAGATGAGAAAAGAGGAAAGAACGGTAAAGTGCACCGACTAATTGTAAGATGTGGGAAGGGTGATGGAAAATGGATATCGGGATTCGGTACTCTTTAGAGAACAGAATTTTACAAGGAGATTCGTGGGCTGAATTAAACCTGCAGGTCAAATCGACCCTACAAATTCAGGCTCTAATACAAAATCGGTGAAATGCTCTTGATACTTGAGATTTGGGTTAAGACATCGAAAAAAGTTGAAAGAGATGGCTGACATTACTCATGATCATTCATAGTCATGCAGTTGCGAGGGTCATATCTCGCATCACGTGAGCAGTTTGCTGATTTGGATCACTGAATCTGGATCTGTAAAGTTAATTCCATTGACCCAGAGTATCAGAAGAGGGGAATCCCATCCAGCCGAGGAGCCTCCATGTTGAAAAATGTTCTGTTACAGTCAGTCGAGAAAAAGTTATTGTTTCCCCGAAGCGTCACTATCTCACTTGCTACAGCTGTAATAATTAAGTTTGATTACCATTCTGAATTTCATCACCATACATATGTTGGTCAGTTTCTTACTTTAAGCTTACTTTGGAGATCGCTGCCAAATCTGTTAGGTGGCGCTGGAGGGGTGCCGTCCGAGAATGTACAAACTCTAGTTTTGGGGTTGCTTCTCTTGACACTACCAAACTGACTAAATTTTTTTTTCATGGAAATGTTGTCAATTAGAAAATTAAGATCTTATGTTGCTTACTACACCCACGAAATTTAAAGAAATCGAATTGTTATGAACCATTTTTCCAATTCCTCAATGATGACATTCCGCCAAAGCTTCACATATTGAAATTGATTCTCTAAATACTGTTTTATAGACAGTCTGAAACCGAAAATTTTTGATTTCTCTTTCTGCTAATTCAGAAGTCTGAATCAGTAGCAATAGAAGACCTGTGATCATCATCAGTCCATTAGCATTACGATTAGCATACGGAACGTCATCTCCTTGATGATTCCCGACGTCTTCTGAAGGTCTTCAAGGTTGATTTGCATTCTCCATTTTTTCTTCCTCCTTCTTCCACTTTTCCCCCAATGATCATTCTTTTCATTGGTCATTTTCACATTTTAACGACGATGACAGAGGAAAAAAAAGGAAAATCTTTCGAAATCTCGCTAATCTCGCAGTGCGAATCTTTTTCTTATTCATTCTCCTTCTCCGGATATATTGAATGAGAGGGAAATTGGAAAACGAACACATTCAGCAGATGACCGAAAATGAGGAGGAGAAAAAACTGGATGGTTGCCTTTTTGGGGCGAGACGAGGGAAAAGGAATGAGGAGAATTTGATGATGGAGGGATTCAGACGAGAAGGGAAAATGAGATTCTGAAAAAAATTAGAGCTCGATATCAGAGGTTAGATACAGTATCATGCAGAAAAAAGTACAGTTTTCACTTAAAAACAGAAAATTTTGATGACTTGAAAAAATGATATACGTCGAAACAACATTGAAGTAGATATTATAGTTTGCTTATCTGGAAGTATAGAAACTGCATTCTTTCATGGCGAAACACTAATAAGACCACCCGAACCACAATGCCTAAACCATTTTATTAGGTTGAAAAGAAAGTTTCTGGCCATTTTTGAAAATTAATTTTCTCTGACTAAAAAGAAGCTGCTATTCCCTCATGATGTAAAGACTACTTCTCTATTGTCCTTTATTTAGTAAGCAGGTGTTTGACCCCCACCTTCTAAAACTCTTGCTGTTACGAGTCAGAGTATGTAGGCACCCAGTTTTTGACTTCAGCTTAAGTTTTGAAGTCGTGTCGTTCAAGAAATTGACTTATGCCGCTGAAGTGACGATAATCCAAAAGAACAGTGCAAGAACTATATTTGGGTTGATTAATAATTCTCCATTCCCATTCTGCGGGAAAATACTAGCTTGTTTGCGTACCTTACGGTTTAGCACTTTTGTGAGGATAGGGAATTCTGTGACCGTTTTGAGGTCCGGGTTGGAGTACGGACTTGATTTTTTGTGAATGAGTAGAGTAGTAGTCAGTGTTGATTATGTTCCTTACAAAAAGTTGATCCTACAAATGTATTCCCTGTACTGATCACCGGAACGAGAGCAAATATTTTTGTAATGTAACCCATGTTTGACCACGTTTCCTAACTGCTAATCAGCACATACTCATCTGGCTCTTTTTTGGTGGTTTTCATATAAGACCTACTTCTAATCTATCGCTACGAGATCATTAACTAATTCGAAAAATGGGTGTGGAATGAGGAGTTACAGTTGCATGTCCACTGAGGGCTCAAGGGAAAAGTGTGGCATTATATGAGGAATTAGTTTTCAATTTTTTGAACATTGTGAGTGACTTGTAATATTATTACTATCTAGGTCTGGGTAGTACTTGAAACAGTCTACAAGTCACAGGTAGATTGGACGGGATTCGTCTCTGCCTGTTTCCGCAATAGGCCCAAGTCGAGTCGAACTGCCATTCAGAGGCTCCCACTTCAGTCATTGAAAAGTCATACTTTTTTAAAACTTGAAACCAAATGATAGTGTTCTTACTGAAGAGCGAAACATTCGTCAAATTTATTATCTACGTTGTTCAACTTCGATTGCCCTGGGGGCAGATAGTAACGAAAATAAAAAACATTGCCCAAGGTGTTCCCGGTGAGAGGCGAAGTTTGGCACGACGCTCATCGTAGAGAGGGAGTCTGAGGGGATGAAACATATAGTCAATACACCAGACGTCTAGTATGGTCGAAAATATGTACGATTTGTTTCACATCTCATTCTCTGGCGTTTGCGAGAAAAACGAAATTATGGCCAGAAACTTTCTGTTCAACGTAATATGTTCCAGAATGCACCACGAGGCTCCAGAAATCGACGTCCGATTGAGACAGCGTGATTGGAGGGAAGCAGATCAGCGAAGAGGGCTACCGACGCGACGAGAAACACAGAGCCAGTATGTGAAGCACAACTATTCGTGAGTTTGGAAAACGTTCTTTTGAAAGTCTTCACCATGGGAAGTTTTTCGAATCTTGTTAGAGAACCTGTACCAGTTGGAAACTTGATTTTTAATCTCCAGGTTTCGCTTTCAATTTTTTATGAGGAACTCACAATCAGAGCTTCAAGCAGTCTTACAGTTCTGTTACAGAGACGTTGAGACTAAATGGGGAGAAGCTTACTGAAAATTTTTTAAAAACCTGAAACAAGAGTTCATGAAGCTCGAAATTTTGAAGCAAACCCGATTTTCTGTTTCTGTATCCCCTTATTTTGAGAATCCTCATTCTGAAATACTAGAATCTGCATAAGAACTCGACTTCCGTTCAGAACTGCAATGATTACCCCCAAAAGCTTTCATTTTCCAGCAGCACGAACCGCCGAACCGAACTGAACGGCTCGTTGGCCTCATCGTCCCCAATGACATCGTCAGAAGAAGGTGGACATTCTTCAGATCCATGGAACACCTCCAGCATTTCTTCAGGCAAGCGAGGTGAGAGTTTTTAGAAGTTCGCTGTTTCGAATGGTTTGTAATTTTAGAGGGTTACTCTTGAGATTGTTGTGCCGAAGATTATATGTGGATCATTATAGTCATGTAAATTGTAATGCTTTAGTAAAACTGACGCACCGGAGGTGTTCGCGAACCTCGCCATAATAGAGACCACACCAAAAACTCATGAAACAGATATCGAGTTTCCCCCCAAGATTTAGTTATTTGTTTCAGACATCATATCGCCGCCCATGTACAGTAGCACTCCTCATCATCACAATCATCAGCAGATCCACCATCACCAAGTGGTCACTTCTCCACAGCCGGTAAGTGCTATTAAAAATTTGATTAATGTTAATTATTAGTTTCATTTTGAACTGTTATTGCTTCAGCTACGAGTTCAAGTCGCACATTTAAAACAGTAAAAATGTCGAATAGTTTCAGCCTGTCACCAAAACAATCGAAGTGAAAGTGGAGAGAAGTGAGAAAGTGGAGCAACAAGTGGAGACACCAAAGACTCCATCCACCCAGACGACGTCATCGACGACTTCTAGAATTCAACACCACCACGTGGCTGCTCCGAACTCCAATGCCACATATGCACAGCCTATTATCAGAGGACAACCTTCATATGGATCCAGGTCATCGTCGATTGCGACGTCGCAGATGAGATGTGATCAGTCGGAAATCGACTTCTCGTGGGTCAATGAGGAAGAGGACAAGCTGAAGAGAGAGTCGAAGAGTGAGTGGAATTTTAGTTTCTGATCTATTGGAAACAAATCCCAGCTTTTCAAATCTTTGCTGATTCAGTTTTCCCATATTAATTTTCAATCTTTCCAAAATTACTTTACGATTCACCTTACGATTCGAAATTTGTTCAGTGTTTTTCTTGAATTCTCAGAAGCACTTTGAGATTTCTAAACTTAATAGTTCCACAACCTTCCTGTTCCTGCCCTAGACAATCTAACGATCAATGAAATACATGATTTGATCGGATTTGGCTGAAACGGCCAACTTTAAAGAGTTGAAAAGGGATTTTCAGTTGCCCAAGTTTTCTGAAATCCTCAAGGTGGATTCAGCAACTCCAGATCTTTAATTTTGCAGTTGATAACCTTTATTTTGAAAATCAAAATCGTTTCAGTTATTCCACGAATCATGGTTTCCTGTCTGCCCTGAATATCTGACTCCCCAGTATCCTTCTATAGATTATTATTCTCCCATTATTCCAGGAATAGATAGTCTCCCGGAATTCTACTTCGGAATGGACCCCCCACCAGTCGTTGGCAGTGATTCTGAAAAAGAGAACGACGAGGAGAAGAGGCGGCGACGGAAGAGCAGTGTTCTCGAGAAAACTGCAGCATTCGAGATCGAAGCAAGGCGGAATGATAGGAAAGAACCGGTGGGTATACACTGATTGATGTTGGCCTAGGAACCGATAACTCGGCTATGGTATCTCACCACAAAGATATCGTTTGTAGTTCTTCCGTACTCTAACGTTTTTTGGTTATTTTCAAGATCTTTTCAGTTTTTTTTTTCTAACTTTCTCCTCAAAGTTTGCTCGAAATTCGAGTTTGGCCTTTAAAGTACGGCGGAGTTGTCCGATCCCAAGTCATGACTGACTTTTTTCTGCACCCTCTTTTAATATGCGGTAGTTCTCTCAATATAAACGTTTTCAGGCCTTCCTCTCTCGCTCGAGCCATCAACTTCTGACCACTTCTGAAATTCCACCGGCCGATTATTCTCCACTTTCAATCCACACGAAAGAGATGGGCGGTCCGGCCGAACGAAGAATCTATCGAATTCAGAAGCAACAACATCAGCAGTCTTCAGATGATCGTCGCTATCGAAGCAGTATTGCATTCTGAAAATTCTTAGAATAATTTCAACTTCCCCCCGAAAAATATTGAATTTTCACCCCCATTCCCTTACTATCCATACTCGTGCCTCACTTCGATTCGTTTTCGCTCAATTTTTTTCGACCTTCACAAAAAACTTTCTTTCCAATAAATATTTTTATAAAGAAAACAAAAAAAAAAAAAGAACCGTAAGCAATTGTAGTAAACTTTTGAATAGCGGGGAGCAGCAAATATGATTTGCAATGTTACAGAGGATCAGTTTAAATGGAGGAGGAATATAAAAACGGATGGACAGGAGGATGATACGTTCAAGTGAATGTGAAATCCAGTGAAATCAGATGGCAATACTAATAGAATTTTGCTTATTAGATAAACTAAATGAAAGGTACCCAAATAACCACAATAAGAACGAATAGGAAATTTAGTGAGCGATTCCATTTCCGTTGATCGTTGGCGATCCTTCGAGCTTGGGAAGAAGATCGGCGGCAATGATCAGATGACGTGGTTGCTCCCATGGGAACTCGTTGTGCCCGAAGTGTCCGTTCTCGGCGGTTACTTCGTAGATTGGTCTCTTGAGGTCGAGGTTCCTGGAAAATACAAATACTTGACAGCAACAACAACCGAAATTCTCACTTGATGATCATTCCTGGGCGAAGATCGAAGTTTTCGTTGACAATGGTCAAGAGTTCAGCCTCGTTGAGTGGGGAGGTTCCGAAAGAGAAGACCATGACAGAAAGTGGCTTGGCGACTCCGATGGCGTACGAGACTTGGACGAGGCAACGACGGCAGAGTCCAGCCTTGACGAGGGACTTGGCGACCCAGCGAGCAGCGTACGCAGCGGAGCGATCAACCTTGGTTGGGTCCTTTCCAGAGAAGGCACCACCTCCGTGAGCTCCCCATCCTCCGTAGGTGTCGACGATGATTTTGCGTCCAGTGAGTCCAGCATCTCCCATTGGCCCTCCAACGATGAACGATCCGCATGGGTTGAGATGGTAGATGGTGTCGTTGTCGATGAGATTGGCTGGGATCACAACCTTGATGACCTTCTCGATGAGCTCTCTTCTCAAATCCTCGAGATCAACATCCGGAGAATGTTGAGTGGAGATGACGACGGTGTGCACACGGAGTGGAACGCAAGCTCCTCCTTCGGAAGCGTACTCGATGGTGACTTGAGTTTTCGAGTCCGGGCGAACCCATCCGAGTTCTCCAGAACGACGGAGCTCGTGAAGCTTATGGTTCAGCTTGTGGGAAAGAAGAAGAGTCAATGGCATTGCCTCCTCGGTCTCATCAGTAGCATATCCGAACATGATTCCCTGGTCTCCAGCTCCGACATCATCACTGCTCTTGTCCATGTGAACTCCAGCGGCAATTTCCGGCGATTGTTGCTCGAGGGCAACGAGAACATTGCAGGTCTTGTAGTCGAATCCTGAAAGAACACAATAAATAAGCTGTTAGGAGTGTCGAGAAAACACCAAGTGCGCATGAGCCTGAGCTGACAACATTTGACTTCCAGCTGATAAAAGGTAGACTATTTTAGTTTTCTTACCTTTCGACGAATCATCGTATCCGATTTTCTTGACGACGTTACGAACGAGAACTTGATAATCAACGACGGCTTTTGAGGTGATCTCACCGCACAACATGATCATACCCGTTTTAGTCACCGTTTCTGTAATCAAAGTAACCATAGTAACAGGTAAGAGTTCATATTGTTGCGACAAGCGTCAGCCCCTTTCATCCAACACCCGCAGAGTCTGTAAGTAAAGACATGATTAGGCGAAACAACGAGAGGACGCCAGCGAAAAGCTGGAAATTCTCTCGTAATATCAATAACACAACACGATATTCAAGCTCGCAATAACTTCCGCAGTCATCACGATATCAAAAATGGTATGTCACTGTGTTCGCCGACATGTCACCGAGTCTCTGAACGATGTGAAGAAGACAAGAAAGGGTCATCAGCTTATCACTGCTTCTGTTGTTTCCATCCGTCGCTTCGATATGCCTTCGTAAAGCACTGAATTACTTACCACAAGCGACCTTGGCGTTTGGATCTTGAGCGAGATGAGCATCGAGGACAGCGTCGGAGATCTGAAACGTCATATCATTGACAAAAATCCTTTTCTCTCCGCCAATCTGTCCATCTTGAAGATCCACAACTCACTTGATCGCACATCTTATCTGGATGTCCTTCAGATACGGACTCGGAGGTGAAGAGGAACTTGTGTTGAACCATGGTTGACAGAAGGAAAGAAGACAGCAAGAAACGACCTGCAAGAGCGTTTGATTTAGCTCGAATGAACGAAGGGGAAGCGGGAGGCGCGGGGAGGGACAGTGAAGGGGGCGGAGCGCCACGCCCAGTTCTACAAATCGACCAAAAAACTCTGCTTCTCTTTAAAACCAGACTATTTTTACTGATGTTTGGGATATGTAAACGATATGGAAATTCGAAAATTATATTGTTCGGCCAGAAACCGTGGGAAGTAGGCCGATTTTGAAAACTGAACGTTGACTCTTTGAACAATAAAGGAGAGAGAAAAGAAGGAGCATTGATCAAAAAGGTGTCTGGTACTTGTCTAGACAGGCTGAAGTAAAGTATACTGAAGTTCGGAGATAAAGTATTTTCTGAACGGAAAACCGGAAACCTTCCAAAAAACAATTGGTTTAATTCGGAAAAACACCAGTCATTTATGCAAAAAAAATTTGAAAAACTAGGCGAAAATAAGAAAGACAACTGGCTTTTTTCGAAAATCCTAGAAAATTGGCCTAAATTTGTGACAAGTTTTCAGGAAGTCTGCAAACACTACGCGTGCATTTGCTGCGTACAATGCGTCGCACCGTACGACAATCTGGATTTTTAGAATTTGACCGATTTCATCAAGCTCTTCGCTCTTTTATAAAAAATTTTATTGCGTTCCTGCGACAAAAAGAAAATGTTTATTGGATTCCAAAGAGATTTAAATCATCTATGTTTCGTAATCCAATAGGAAAAACAGGATGTTTCGCGAGGATCCTTCCGAAGAAAAACAGGGCGATCTTTTGAGATAAAATGAAAAAAGCAACATTTGACGAAAAGATTATAATCGTAATTTTTCGTCCTAATTTCCGCAATAATGATGAGAATCTAAAAAGTTTTGAGAGATCAAAATGTGAGTCCTGATGACAATTCATTAGTGACGTTGATGTGTTGTCGTTGTCATCATTTTAAGAACTGATCTTGCAATGTTTGGCTTTGTTTTTTTATGTTTGCCGCTGATGAAAACTTTGCGTTGGGGTGAGAAGCTACAAACTAGAAGTTCACTGTTTGATGTTTCGTCTAGCGATCTCGGATTTCGATAGATCAGCTCCAAAGGTCGAAAGCAAATTGCAGATTTGCAGACGAAACGATGCCAATATTGTATGCTGTCAGCACAAAACATGATATTTGTTGATCAGAAATCCATGAAACATGGATCCATCTATTCATCTTGCAAACATATCCGAGCTAGCTGAAATTTCGACACGAAACACAAAACATAAGTTGACACAGTTATTTAAACCAATTTGAGACAGAAAGCTGCAGAAAAAGTTTCATCAGGTGCCGAAAATTCGGATTACTCAAATATTTGCTTTTTCTCAAACTGCACTTCTCTAGTTTTGATTGGTTGAAAAATCGTATTAAACTAATTATAATCGTAATTTTTAGTTGACACATTGTACAATGCATTAATGTAAGCATTGTGTCTTTTTTTCAACATAGGTACTATTTTAACTCGGAGCTCGGAAGACTATAAATTAAGGAAAAAAAACCCAAAAATTGAAACAATGAAAAAATGATGTCAATGTTGTCTTAAAAGATAACGGTGTCTGTGTTTACTTTCGACTTCCTTTCTTCCCCTTTTTTTATTTCATTAAATTTCTGTCTCAAGACCCTCAAAATTTGGAGAGTCATCTGGTCGTCTTCGTGATATTTCGCCTGTTATTACTATCTTCAAAAGTTCCCCTTCTTATCTCGTGAACTCTTAGTGACCCGAGTCGCCAACAGACACGTGGTTTGTTTGTCTTAGAACGCCAACGATTAGATTTGGCAATTGCCTACAGCTGTAGTCAGAACCAATGTTTCTCTGACACTTGTCTTTTTTTGTTGCAATATTCATCCTAGATCGTATCGATCACTAATGTTCCAGTTCCATGTTTCAATTCACTGATTCTCTGAACGCAGCGGTGTCTAATTCGTTTCAGTTTTCCAGTTTAAATTCACGTCAATAAAATGAAGACTCTGTGTCGTAGAATCCAGCGCCTGAGCTCATCAGGTGTTTACGGACTTCTCGGAATAATTGGAGACCTCTGTCTCTCTCGGCTCTTTCTCTCATTTTTCTCAAGATTTTTCGAATATAGCTTCCTTTTGTTTTCCCCTGCAAGTTGAGTCCTTCTCAGTTAGCAAGATTGCGTTGAATTTCGACATAATTGTTTTTGCAGTCACTTTTTTGCTATTTAGTCCCCATTTTAGAGCGGTGGAGCTTCACTTCTCGTTCACTCCTGGATGGCTGGCATTATCTTCCATCTTTTCCGCTTTTCATTTTGCTACGTGTCGAAACATCGGCGAGCTTTTGGTATCCTAGCGCTCTCCATGAAAGAATAAACATCTGACAGCGCAGACGCATGTGATATCAAAGAGAGTCAGAGAAAGACACATTTCGTGTGTCGCGTGGCGCTCCGCCCCATTCATCCTCCCCCCTTTGTACGAAACACAGATTTAATGCTCATTCTCTCCCTGCAGTCGAGCTAGCAACCACTTTTAAAAAAGCTTTTCAGCTCGATTCGACCGGTCTTATTCGTTTCTGTCAACCATGGTTCAACACAAGTTCCTCTTCACCTCCGAGTCCGTCTCTGAAGGACATCCAGATAAGATGTGCGATCAAGTGAGTTAAAGCAATCATGCAGAAAGTTCAGCGATTTTTTACAGATTTCCGACGCTGTTCTCGACGCTCATCTCGCTCAAGACCCTCACGCCAAAGTCGCATGTGGTAAGAAATTCAGATTTCCAGTGGCAGCATTGGCAGCATTGGACAGGCAGATGACCCCTTGTTTCCACATTCAGAGGCTTCTTGACGTGATGGCGAAATCAGTGACAACCCTTTTTTGCAAGCTGTGATATACGAGCTGAATATTGTGTTGTGTTATTGATATCACGAGAGGATTGTCAGCTTTTCGCTGGTATTCTCTCGTTGTTTCGTCTAATCATGTCTTTACTTACAGACTCTGCGGGTGTTGGATGAAAGGGGCTGACGCTTGTCGCAACAATATGAACTCTTACCTGTTACTATGGTTACTTTGATTACAGAAACGGTGACTAAAACGGGTATGATCATGTTGTGCGGTGAGATCACCTCAAAAGCCGTCGTTGATTATCAAGTTCTCGTTCGTAACGTCGTCAAGAAAATCGGATACGATGATTCGTCGAAAGGTGAGAAGAGTAATGAGGGTGACTTATTTGCGGAAGGAACGCTATCAGCTGAAGCGGAAAGCAGTTATCAGCCAACGATCTGCAGGCACCAGTGATGCTCTTGTGATGCACTGCACTCTCAAATCAGTCGATTCAAGGTTTTCTTCCAGGATTCGACTACAAGACCTGCAATGTTCTCGTTGCCCTCGAGCAACAATCGCCGGAAATTGCCGCTGGAGTTCACATGGACAAGAGCAGTGATGATGTCGGAGCTGGAGACCAGGGAATCATGTTCGGATACGCTACTGATGAGACCGAGGAGGCTATGCCATTGACTCTTCTTCTTTCCCACAAGTTGAACCATAAGCTTCACGAGCTTCGCCGATCTGGAGAGCTCCAGTGGGCCCGTCCGGATTCCAAGACTCAAGTCACCATCGAGTACGCTTCCGAAGGAGGAGCTTGCGTTCCGCTCCGTGTGCACACCGTCGTCATCTCCACTCAACATTCTCCGGATGTTGATCTCGAGGATTTGAGAAGAGAGCTCATCGAGAAGGTCATCAAGGTTGTGATCCCAGCCAATCTCATCGACAACGACACCATCTACCATCTCAACCCATGCGGATCGTTCATCGTTGGAGGGCCAATGGGAGATGCTGGACTCACTGGACGCAAAATCATCGTCGACACCTACGGAGGATGGGGAGCTCACGGAGGTGGTGCCTTCTCTGGAAAGGACCCAACCAAGGTTGATCGCTCCGCTGCCTACGCTGCTCGCTGGGTCGCCAAGTCCCTCGTCAAGGCTGGACTCTGCCGTCGTTGCCTCGTCCAAGTCTCGTACGCCATCGGAGTCGCCAAGCCACTTTCTGTCATGGTCTTCGCTTTCGGAACCTCCTCACTCGACGAGGCTGAACTCTTGACCATTGTCAACGAGAATTTCGATCTTCGACCAGGAATGATCATCAAGTAAGCGCTAAATAGGAGTTGACAATTCTCAGTGAATGGTTGCAGGGATCTCGACCTCAAACGTCCAATCTACGAAGTCACGGCGGAGAACGGACACTTTGGACACACCGATTTCCCATGGGAGCAGCCACGTCAGCTGAAAATTTCGCCAAAGCTTCTGGCCAAGTCGAAGGGACCGGTTATCAGAGATGTTGTCGGTATCGCTCACTGAATTACATTCCGATTCGTGATAGTATGTATCTGCTTTATTACTCGCTTTATTCAAAAATCAGTTTCGTTTGCATTTCCTACAATCCCCACCCTTCACTTGTATGAATTCCATTGTCCCCGAACTTCAAGCACTGTAGTTCGGCTAGATTCCAAATCGTCTATTCCCTTCATTGCTTGATTCCCTCATCATAATTTATCCGATTAGGTATTCAATAAAATTATATTTATCTTCGGTTTGAACCTTTCAGATTTTTATTCGACAATATCGACAGAAAGCACCAGGTGTGTACATAATAGGAACTAAGTGAAATATTTGCAAAGGAAAATGGCAGAAAATGTGAGTAGCAATGTACAAGAATTCATGGATTTTCTACTGGATTTTACGGCTTCTGGATCTGAAGACGTCGCATTGGAAGAGGATTCAGATGAGCCTTCTCCTTTTTCAGAAGTCATGTTCACTTCTCTTGTCTTCAGTTCCCCAACGTCCTTCTCGTCTTCTTCTGAATCTTCCCCTTTTTCTTCTTCATCCGATTTCAGCTCTTTTATAATCTCATTCAACTCCTCCTCATCTCTCACTTGTTCTTTTTTCAATTCCTTAACTGGAATCTCATTCGACATCAGTTGTTTCTCATCTGGAGACGAAGAAGAAGAAGACGTCGTCGTTGGACCCATTCCTCCCATTTCGTAACTGAAGAAAGCTTTCGACGGAGAATATGCTCCTTTAGGTTTGACGGAGGTTGGAGAAGAAGAAGGCGTGGAGGATTCAGATGGGATCAATGAAGACGTTGGGGATGGTTTCTTAGTTGAGGAGGGAGTCTTGGATTTTTGATTCACTTGGTCTGCGAGTTTCGCGGATTTTGAGCTCGGTCGAGGAGACACTTTGGTGCCTGAAAATCAAAAATGTTCTGTTTTGAAACTCTGTGAAAATTTTCAAGAAGAGTTATTGACTTGTTGTGCCCTGCATTTTCGGAACTTTGGTAATATTTCAAAGCAACACAATCTCAAAAAGGCAGAAAATCAAGAAAACTTCCAATTTCACTGCGAAAATCTAGCCTTTTCTGTAAAAACCAAGAAAAAAACCTGTAATACTGATACCCTTTCGCTTTATTTTGACGACATTCATCTCGATTTCAAGAAGTTCAGAAAGCTGTCAATTGATGAAACTTTGCTCATAATCAGAGCTACATTCCATCAGTTAACAGATTTCTGAATTTCTCAATGCGAACTGAGATAAATGTCATTGGAGTGAGATCGAACTCACCAAACGGAGGTCTTGGATCGTTCTTCAACCTCTCCATCGTAGCCTCTCGAATGATTCCGACATCGAACGAGAATGAGGTTGAAGAGACACAGGAGACATGTTCTGGATGGTTGATGGACAACATGTTGAGACGAGTCGTGGGAGGATCCGTCTGAAAATAAGAGAACAATTACTATTTTGATTTCTTATCAAAATCTTTGCCATAAATCTACAAACAGTACTGCTGCCTTGTATTTCAAAAGTTCAACGATTTTGACACCCACCGTTCTATCAGTCTCCACATAAACCATCACATCGCCGTCCACCGATTGCCCATTCAGAACTGCTCCATACCCTCTAGCAGGCGTCTCGAAACTGTTCACTTCGGCGTCTTTCGGCCGGAACATCATCTCGAAGGCACACTGCTGATAGATCAGGTTATCGAATCGGTTTCTTCTGTATAGTTTGTCCCGTTGATTATCCAACGAGACCACGAACTCGTTGGCTGATGAGTCGCCTACAATTCTTCAATTAATCAAGCAAAAAAATATTCTCGAACTTACGAGTCTGAAGTGAAACCGTCAAGTTGTTCATCATGCTCATGCTCCCGGTGTCTTTCAGAAGGAATTGATGGACCTTCCATTGTTTTCCTGAGGAGAGAGCATCGATGAAATAGATGACATCGTTGTAGACTGGATCCATGAATGAGAGGTCGGGTTCTAGTTGGAAGGTTTGGTCTTTGGAGTAGGAGCACGAGGCGTAGGGCAGAGAGTTGAGGAGGGAGTATCTGGAAGTGGGAGACAGGTTTATAGGAGGGGGTGAAGGTTTGTGAACTAATGAACTAAGGTTGAATCATGACTTTGATGGAAACGAACTTTTTGAAACAATAGACTTTAATCTCTAATACAAGATGCATTCACAGAATTTCAAAACTTCAGAATATCAGAATCTTGAAATCTTATAATCTCAGAATCTTAATATCCATCTTATCGGATACCATTATACTGGAAATCACCACTCAGTTCTCAAAATCCCCTACAATAGGAATCCAATGCGGCATACCTGAAGAGATGGTCTCCGAACAGCATGTTCAATGCGGGAATGTGAACTTCCAGTGTGCATATTCGATTGCTTGCTTGTTTGAATGTGAGGAGGAGAGTGTCGTGGGACTGGAAAATGGAAAACAGGTACATAACAGTCATAAGAATAACGACAGATAACTTAATATACAACAAAGCAATTAATTTTTCAGCCTGAAACTGTCAAGCAACACCTCGCAAGCAGATCCAATAGAATAAGTCTTCTTAATATCTTTTCTGAATGCAGACGGCTAAGACAGTTGTGAAGAAAATTTGATTTAAAGGTTGCTTGGCTGTTTTCTACAATTTCACCGTTTCACAAAATTGACTAATTTAGAACCAATCTACATGATAAACTGGTTTCTACTGAATCTTTCAACCCACTTTCACATGCAGCTGCACCAGATTCGCATAGCAGAACGAGTGTCGTTTGTCCACTCGGATTGTGGTGAGAAGATGGAGTTGGGAGGGACGGATGAAGAACATTTGGCAATCCTGGAATAGATGAGGTTTGGAATGAATCAGATTACAGTTTCAGGAAGTTGATAATAGTTGGGTGTTGGGCACTGAACTGATGGAAAATCATTGGATTAAAAAGGGTTTGAAAATTGATCAATCTTCTCAATTGAGAGGAAAATCACTAGAGCTGTTAGGAGCTCCGACTAAGAAACTCTGTTTTCTAACAACTCTGGAATTTCTGGACTAAGAAGGAGTCGTTGAGAGAACTTTTCCCAGAGGCACTATGATTTCAGTTGACCAATGAACGCTTTCAATTCAAATCTTTGCGTTTCGTTGATTACTGTAATATTTAAAATTGTTGACTTTTTTGGTTAGACTAAGCTCTTATACTGGGACTGTCATCGAAAAATCCTCCCAAAAGGTGTTGGTTTAAAATTTGATTACAGCATCTTTCCGTTTCATCCTTATGTTGAAAATGCTATCTTTACCTGTGTGATTCCATAGATGAGTGCATCCTCGGGCGCATTCTCCACCGCTCGATAGTTCTTCGCATCACAATTTCCACTCGTTTCTCCAAATAGGAAAAACAGAAGAATCACCTTGAATCTCCACATGATTACGGTGGATTTGGGTTGAGGAATGATGAGCTCATTGGGAACAACTCTGGCAACTGGAAAACGAAACAAAAGTTAGAAAAGAAGGAGAGAAGGTACTATAATCCCGACGTTTCAATCATCTTTCAACAACAAAACAAAAGTTTTCTGGAAGCGGGAAAGGAGGGGTTAGAAAAGCAGAAGGGATTATGAATAAGGAGAAAGGTTCAGAGGGAATGTGACACCGACCACGATTTATGGCATTTTTTGAGGGTGATGGGCTGGAAGAAGAAGAAGGCGAAGGGAGGATTCAGAAAGTGTGACGTCTTCTGGAGAAAGGGAGGAGTTGGAGAATCATGGGGTTCGGAGAGAGACAGAAAATTGCTGCTTTGAAACTTCAGAAGGGAAGGAGTTTGGAATTTTGAGAAAAATGTTGAGGTTGGATTGATAAGATCTTCGGTAAATACGCTTGTGAAATTTATGACCCAACATTTTCAGACTCAAAACAACTTCTGTGAGCTCTGAAATTGCTCAACTTTCAAGCCGTGTTTGATAAACTAACGAGAAGCAGGAAAATCGATGTAAACCTGCCATGAAATAGCTTCTTTGAAGTGCGGTAGACTCAGTTTTGGTGGTGGAATCTCGCACTGGTCGGAACCATTTTGGACCAAAGGAAAGACAACCTGTCGAGATGATATTCAGGATTCAGAGAATTTTCGATCATGGAAAAATGAAAATATAAAGGAAAAAGTAATCGAAAAACCAAATTAACGATTTCATGAAACCGAAAAAAAGTGATTTCAACGAAGAGGTTCAAAAGACCAATAACTAATCTTCTTACCGTAGCCCATGCGAATTCAAAGAAGCTTCCCGAAAAAGCAAAGAGCCATTTTTCAAACTGCGACCTCATTATCTTCCTCTACCTCTCCTCTTTCATCAAAAGAAGAGGATTGAAAGTGCACCATATTTCAAAAAGCAAGAGCCAATCCAATTCCAAACGGATCGCAAATGACAGAGCTTTTTGGAAGACGAAGAAGCATTAGATCGTCCGTTGACCAACCGTCAAAAATAGAGAGGGAAAATGAACACTCATTCATCTTCTTCTTCCTTCGACGCGTTTGAAAGGTGAGCTTTTTTCTGATGGAGCTGTATGGAAGGAGAAAGATGGAAGGATGGAACTTTTGAATAATGAAAAGTGGTTTTCTTGCGAAAGGCGACACTTTTTTAGTGTATCCAAAAAAGGATAGTGTTTTGGGGAGGGGTGTCCGGAAGAAGACGTAGAAGAAGTGTGGGTGAGAAACAAAAATAGATGGATGGGTCTCGAGGGGAACCTCTCTCTCTCTGGGAAGGGGAGAGAAGATCGGTGAGCAGGTCTACTCGGAACACTTTTCTTGTTTTTGTTTCCCTTTTTCTCTTGTTCAGCGACAGATAAGCATTCTTGACTAGATTTTGGTCATAACGTTGTTACTTTTAGTTTTTTTTTGTTGATTTTCTGCTTCAAGAAAAAAGTCTCCAAAATGGGTTATGATTAACTCGAGTCAAACATACTGCAACATTTTTGGAATTGGACCGTTGGGAATCTGGGGTTTTGGAGACTTTTTCTGGGGAAGTTAAGTTTTTTGGATGAGAAACAGAGGTTTTGAATACGTACGGGAATGGTATGCGAAGCACTAGGTTCAGAAAAAGCTAAATTTACATGGATGATTTGAGACAGAAAAAGTTTATTTGACAGTTTCAGAGTTATGGGATAATTTTAGACCTGGTAGCATCAGAACTGCTTGGCAATCCTGAATTACAGAATATCACAATCATTCAGAATCTCAGAAACTGTCAGAGCCTCAGAATCCACCAATTTTCGAACTAGAGAATCTCAGAATTACGCGTCGCGACTTCAATTCCTTTTTTCTGTTTTCGAAAAAAAGAGAACACTCGAAGCAAAATAAGTCAAAGACTGCTAGTTTGTGCCTTTTGAATGGCAAAATGAAGTGTAGTCGTAATATGTAGTTGTATGCAATAGAGCCATCATCCTCTTATCCAATTTTAGATTTTTCTTCTTCTCTAGATTTTGAGGGGATATGTTGTCGTTATTGTTGTTTTTCGGGAATGTTTCGAATTTCTAGAATACACCAACTGCCAGAATGTAAGAAGAAGTACAATTTGTATAGCATTCAAGTGGGACCGTGAAACTCATACTGTAGCAAAATCGAGTTTAATTCGAAAAGTTTAGAAGAAGTAAAGATCTTGAAAGCGAATAAATCTGACAGTTATTGGAACCAGTCTTCCCAAACAGTCCAGACAACACTGAGAATTTGAAATCGGACTACTAATTCAGAATACAAAATGAAACCGAGACTGATTTCTTAGTAGAATCATTACATATCCCAAGACGAAAAAAATGGAAGGAATGAAAGGGAAACAGATGGACATGTTTCGGATGTCATGAATGTGGTTTCATCCGACACTCAAAATGATGATGATCACCATCATCATCTCTCTCCGATGATGACTCCGTCGTTTCTAGTTGTCCTTGTCTGACGGCTCAAATGGACAAGAGTGGGGGGATGCCACGCGTCAAATCGCACCACATTTATCGCATCAATCATGTGAATCCGTGTGGAAAAGGGAAAACGGGAGGAATCTCGATGGAAATCCCGATGGGACACCGGGAACGGCGGGGAAGAATTGTTTAGGATTGGGGGTTCAAGAAAAGGGCACCAGTGGGAGATTGATGACTGACAGGGGGTCGGGGAAGTGAGAAAAATGCAAAAACGGAGCAACGAAAAATGTTGGTTGAGGATTCTTCAAGCCTTGGCTCTTCCAAGTTTCAGAAAGTATAAAAAACTCCGGCCGAGGATTGTGGTATAGTTGAAGCCGACACGAGTACGCTCAATTTCACGCATCCGCACGACTAGAAGAGGAAGAAGAAGGAAAGGGATAGAAGGGGAAGAATCGAGAACAATTGAAAGTGTTTTTCGCGGTTTTTTAGGGAGAGAGAAAAATTTGGGGGATAGATTGGGATGGGTGTTTGGGGAAAGTAAGGAATAGTGATTGCTTTGGAAATTTTACTGTCATAAAATTAAAACAAATTTGCCTTCAAGGTTATACATTATGAATGAAACGGAGAACTCAACAGAAAGTACAATGATGAGTTTTCGCGACGCGCTCCATCTCAATCAACGGTAGCAATCCTCGCAGAACGATAACATGTAATTTTCAGCTGTTTTACTTTGGCTCACGTTCCCAGCAGGATCCACGGGTTCCTTCATACGTTGTGTATGAAAACCAGACGCGCTTAGGGGTCTACGATGGTCTTAGGGTCTACGATGGTCCAAGAAAAACCAAATCAGCTGACTATTTTTTGGAGCCAGACACAACGATATGCAGGAAAGTGGGGATTGTGTCGTACTTGAGCATCTCAAGTACATACTAAAAGAAGTCTCTCTCTGCAGTGACACCTTCCATAAGCACATGACAAAAAGAGGACGTCCTCCCGGGAAGAAAGGAATGAAGGGAACAATCCGTGCTCCCGTCAATCCCATTTGCGGGCAGTTGAATGAGCATGAATGGGAGGAGAAGTGGAAGGAGGATCACGCAGAGGAGGGGGACATCTTTCAACTTTCAACTTGTACATGTAACTTGTAATGAGAGTTGGAGGAATTTCCAGTTGACACTGACTCACTGTGAGGCTAGGATAATGGTTTCCAATTACCCGATTCTCCTTGAACATTGTAGACCTACATGAGTCCTTATTTTTTAGTTGAAAATTCTTTTTGAAAGCACAGTTAGTTAAGTTCTCACAAACTGTCAATTACAAAAATGGAGATCCAAAGTCACTTGAATACCTAAACTCTTTCAGAAAAATCGGGTCATAGAAAACCATATGATCAAGGACCATCACCCACCAAGGACAAAACTTGTCTTATGGTTTTGAGGAAACTGGAAAAAAAAAGAAAATTTTGAATGTAGTAGGGAGGTAGACTAAATTTCCAGCGACAATTCACTATCGAAATAGGATATCTATGGCCGTCTATGAACACTGGAAAACAGGAAAAATTTGGAAAGCTGACCCAAAAAGTTCCGAAGTTTAAATTCGAAATCTGGTGGTTTCCGACCAAGTGAACAGAATTGGAGAACGAAACTTTCAAGGTTCACCGGAAACCATAACTAAAGGTCATGATACTTTTTATGTCATCTGGAGATCTAGAGAAATTCAAGAATCCTTGTTTTCAATTTTCGACCACTGAGGATGGTAGGCTTTAAAAACGGATACTAAACCGGATACCAAAAAACGTGAAATTAGTACTTGGATCTGGAAGAAGAGTTGTCGAGAAATGATGGATATGAAAATAATATATGGAGCATATTCCCGAAGGAAGAGCAGCTTCTGACAGAAAACTTCTTTGCGTGTCAATAGGTAAAAGAAGAAAAAACATGAAGAGAGTTTTCTCTCTCTCCGAAAACGGGGGGCTAAAAGAGAAAAGGATGTGCGACGATGTGAAAACGGGCGGTGCAAAGGGAAGAAATTTGAATTTTGAAGAGGTTTTTGGGTTTTCGGAAGAGCAGTTTTTTGGGGGAGCACAACACTGGTTGACAACTTTTTGTTTGAATAAGTGCTCCAGAGAAAAAGAGGACGTGGAGAGTTCCGTCGTCACTGCTTCTGAATTCTTTACGTTTTTTTTTCCTTTTTCGTGTGCTTCTTCGTTCCATTTTTTCACTCGTTCTCTGCTATTGTGTTGAGGGGTGGTGCACTTCTCAATTCAATAGGGGAGCGAGGGAAAATTGAACGAAAAATAAAAGTTTTTCGAAGTGAATTGATGGAGAAATGAAGGATCTTCTGATCTTCGGATGAGTGAGCATTCAAGCTGGAATGAGAGTGGACATTGATATTACAGTCAAAATACATCCATAGCTAAGCAATTTTCATGATACAGAAGTAGAACTCTTTATATTTACAGGAACTTGTCGGTTGTCCGATCTGAATAGGTATGTTCAAAGAACTTTGAAAGCTATCTGAAACATTGGCCGCGTTTTTCAGTGTTTTGTAAGTTTCACAAGATGCTAAAGTTTATCGAAGTTCAAACGTGTTTCACTTTCAAAAATATAGGTTGCAGGTGATCCGAAATTCTTTACTGTTTCAACACTTTCTCAAATCAAATGGTCAAAGAAATTGCAGTGATCCATCGCTGAAACGTAGAAGAGGTGTAGAAACTGGCAAGTTTTATCAATGCTGTTCCCGTGTCGACATCAGACTTTGCAATTAAGAACTTAAGACCCGAGCGAATTTGCATTCTCGAAGGACGCAATTTGGATCAGAAATACGTGCTCAGGCGCTTGAAAGAAACAACTGTAACTTGAATGTTTTAATTGGTGTTTTGTTGTTTTCGTGATCGAGACTATTTTGAATAAGAAAAACGGTTCATTAGCGCCTTATAAAACTTTGAGTTGCAACAAGAAAAAACCAAAGATGAAATATATATTTAACTGTGAGTACACCGATAGAGGAAGATGGAAACTGAAAGCTGTGAAGTTTAGGAGAATAGGATCTGTGCATGACTATTGCACACGTTCAGGGATAGAGACTTTAAATAATCGATGATGTTTGGTTTGTCAGTGTCAGAGAAGGAGAAGAAGGCATTGTTGTTGATTATCAGTGAAATTACTCGTAGAAGACATTGAGCACTTCGATATCGCCCGTCGAGAATGTTTGCGTGCACGCGTCAGACATTTGAGGGCGTGGAGCGGCTGCGTATGGAGCTGGCGAGAACGACTGCATTATGGTGCCACCGTTACGGACGTCGCGGCGAGTCGACGCGCGGTAAGGGGATGAGATGAATGGTTGAGGTGGTGGACGGTTGGGGGAGGCGAGGAGGACCTGCAATTTGAGAAGTGTCAGAAGGAGGAACATTTTCCAGAGTTTGAACAGAATTTGAAACATAAGAAATCGAAAAAAACTAGACTAGGTACCATCAGTTCTACAAAGCATAAGGATCCATATAGAATTGCCTTAAAGCTCATTCTGAAACCGTTTAAGTTTTAGATTTTGATGAGAACTAGAGAACGATGTCACTGATTACTTCTCATATATTCAGAATGTACTTACCATCGAGACTGAAACAGAAACTCATCCAGCATGCTGATATTTTGTACAGTTTCATTCCTTTTTCACAGAACTCTAATATTCACTGAACAAAACTAATTCCTTAACCGAACTGAAAGCTCAACTCAAAAACTCTGTGCATGAACCGAAAATCTAACATAAACTCGTGATATTTGAACAAAAAAGAGAACAAAACCGAACCTCCGGATGGTTTACCTCGATGCATTTGTCTTCGAAAAGACCGCGTAAATGCACCGGAATCAGATTGGACAGGGCTTGATAGAGAGCCGAGAGAAGACAGTGGGCCTCTTCGACGATTGTCAGTTGGAACTCTTCGGTGATCGGTCGGACACCCCAGCTGGAAATAGATAGACTATTGAACTTCGGAAATTAATTATGAACTTCTTTCAGACTGTTTGAAGAAAAAATGATGGCAGCAAACATGTAAATAGACAACTCTTATTCAAAATAAGATACCGTAAAAAATGTAATAGTGGTGCCTCCCATTATTTCATGGAAACATTTCTGTTCGCAGCGATAATTTCAAAATTATGCCATCTAATGAAATTTTGATCGATATAAACTACTAGAAACTGACTGCAAACGATTGCGAGATCACTTCAACCCATGTTGAAACCCGAAAACTTGGTAAAAACTCACTTCGGACTCTGGCTCATTTTCCGTGGTGTTACATCGCTGAGCATTAAGGACTGGGGATAGTAGACACGTTGCAAGTTGATGAAGGTGATTGGGCGCATCTCATGCACCGGTTTTCCGAATTTGTCGTGTTGCAAGAGAGAGTGAGCGACCTGAAAAACAGAGTGAATGAATTTTAAGATATTTTTCTTATATAGCAATTAATCGAAGTTTTCAAGAGGCGGCAGTGCAGTGCTTTCACAACCACTTTCATCGTTAGGAAAGTTCGTGAAACTGCAATCATAACAATATATGTACCTGAGTATCGAAGACGTTTCTCATGTGAACGGCATATTTGTGTGCCAAGAGAGAGGCAACTCTTCTAGCGTCATGAATCACTTTGACGACCTTCTCACTCTCCAGAATTCCTTTGAATCCTGACTCCAAAATGATGACGTCACTGGAGGCAAGGTCGAAGATTCCGATTTGAGATGTGGTGGCGATTACACCTGGAAATGTTGATATTGTAGGAAGTATGTGGTAAACACGTATTATCTCCTGTTATTATGTCTTCTCTGAGAAGAACTCAATGAAACAGAAAATGTTGATCAAAAACTCACCCAACGACAAGAAAATCTCTCCATCCACTCCGACGGTAACTGTCTTCAAATCGAGACCGACCACCTTCTTCTCCATATTATTGATATCTTGCCAAAGTCTCGCGATGAGGTCTTGAGCCGGCTTCAACGCCTTCACAAAGTGGATTCTCGTCAGAGCACTTTGATCAAGTGGGAACATTCCGTTGTTATTGGTCTCATCGCCTTCATCTGATCCATTTTCGGATCCTTCCTCGTTTGGGCGATTCTTCACAAGAGATACTTTATTGGATCTGATGAAAAAGAGTCCTCTGTTGAGTTTCAAGAACTGAAGGAGCTCTTTTGGATTGGTCGCCACGTCTTGGCGGATGGTGTGAGAGAATCGTTGGCAGAAGTTTTGATAGAATAGATCTAGTGGAATTGGCTGATCTTCATTCTGCTCCAAAACGGACTTCAGGTACTCCACGGCCGCCTGTTTAGCCTTGACTCCAGCCAGTGGGCGTCCCTCATCATCCATCTCGATGGCATTCTCATCTGGCTCCGGCATATTCTTCAGTCGGACTCTGTCTCCCTCCACGACGAAATAGTCCACTTGTGATTGCAAAAATTCGCAGAACTCCTTCAGATGACGTCCCGAAACGAGACGGACTTCAGGAGCGGCTTGGGAGCGATGTCCCAATAGGGATTTGATTTGCAGCTCGGGACCGAACTTCGTGAGTTTTGTTACGAAGAAATCGACGGCTTCTTTCTCGTAGTTACGACTGCGGATGCCGGATTGGAGCAACGGATTGTTTTTGGCATTGAGGTCGTTGTGTCCGTTCAGGATCACTTGGTCTCCTTCGACGGTGAATAGCGACGGGTGACCCTGGAAAATTGGAAAATGAGCGTACGAAAATGGGTACGAAAATGGGGTTAGTGTCGAGATTCTCTGTTGATTCGAATTACGAACAACTAGAAACATTAACATTTTCAGTTGCATAATGTGCAAATATTTTTAGATAACCTCTATTTCAGCTCTGATGCTCTTTAACGCTAAATATCAAATGGAAAACATCGTGCTTAAACTTGCACACACGCTCTATAGAAATTCTTGAAACTGATTTTTAGGGCAGATTGAACTTGCTTGAGTGAGATCACTATCTATGTTAACCAAGATAAAACTAAAGCACGTCCAATGAAAAAAGTCAAAACCAGTATCGTGAAGGACTTTTATGACATTCAAGAGTGTTCCAAATAACAGAAAATTTTCAGTTGATCCCTCCAAGTTTCATCAAAAACAGACCACCTTGGGTCGAGCTACAATACTTTGAAGTACTGGTGGAGACGCAAACGAGTTTCAAAAGCTGTAACTCTGCTCAACCTAGTCCGATGTGGATGAACTTTTTTGACGTTGCAAAGCAAACTTCCCCTACCTGCAAAAACTCGGTCAACCCTTCTTGAGTCGTCCCGACTGCATTCCGCATTTCCTCACTGAACCCGCGAGCTCCAAACTGGCAACTCAAATCGTGAATAGTCCTCCGGCCGTTTTTCTGCATCAGATGGTCCATGAAGAAGAGCAACGCCATATTCTTTGCCTCCTCCATTTTGAATGATGATGTTTAGATGTTTTGGTTGATACGTATTGAATAGATGTCCGTGAAATTTAATGAAATGTGTGGGTGTGAAAGTAAGGGGCACAGTTGATTTTTTTGGCTTACCTGAAAATTGAAAAAATTGGAAATTGAGAAGAGATTTGAGAAACGGAAATAATGAGAATAAGGGACCATTTGGGATGTAATACTACTGTTTTCGAAATCATCAAAGGTAGATTTTCAAAGAAGAGAAAACTTCGAAAACATGTTCCTGGTCATGCCAGAGTCCGCCTCTCTTCAGCTACAAAAAACAAAAAACTATTATTTTTATATTCTTCGATGGAATCGTAAAAATCGTAGTATTCTTTTTCCCAAAAAGAAAAGAATTGACTCATCCTTGATCGAAAATGAAATATGGGAAAAAATGTGGCTCTGATGTGTAGAGAAAAACGCGTCAAGTACTTGACAAGAACTACATGACAGAACTAATCACGAGAAGACAAAAAAGTGGGAAAAAAGTGAGATGAAAAGTAACGATATTTGATCAGAGATACCAAAGTAAAGTGTACCTACACATCATAGAGAAAGCCACCACCTAGTAGTACAAGAAAAGAACAGAAAAGAAGGACAGAAGGGGAAGGGGAATGATGGAAAAATAAACAGAAAATCATGAGACAGAATAAAGGAAAAAGGGAGTAGAGGGAGAAGGGAGAGAGAGATGGACTAATACTATTATGGTCAGTGTGTCGGTCTCCGTTAGTCTATGAGGGATGAGCCCCCTTTGTAACAGAAAAAAACCACAATTACGAAACACTCTTTGGAAAAGTTTCGAAGTTTTGGGTGGGATTGGGCAGAGAAATTTCGAAAATCTGAAGTTATCTTGATTTCCAAGCCTTGCCGTGGCGAGATATTCCGAGCAACTGGTCCCAAGATTTTCATGAACTCGACTGATCTTGTAAGGCGTGAGATAATGAGAAGCTTATGATATCTGAAGACGACGAAACATTTATTTTCTAGAATAGTTTCGGTCTTACTTTAAACCCGTGTTGAAAAAAGTCGTATATCGGTTATCCAGAAAGTGAACAACCGATTAAGGATTCATCGAAACCGGATTTTTCTGAGCCTGAGTTGAAAAAGTTTGATGAGAAAGTTGGAGATGTCGTAACTAATAGTACGCAAATTTATTAACGTACCTTTGGTACGATTCTCGTTTTTATTTTCCACGGCAAGACTAAGCTCTTAAAAAGACTGTTCACTCATGGGATCGGTAATTTTTGAAAACTAAAACTGGAACTCAATGATATTGTAATTTTTAAATCGAATCATGCTGAAGTTTGAACGCTCCAGGAAACTGAAAATTTTGTTCGCAAAATACTTGATCTTTCGACAAAGCACGCGATTAGCTAAGTAATTCAAAAAAACATTTCGCTGCATTTCACGAGGTTCCCGAAACAGTGATTGGTGAGATCCAATTTCAGTTGAAAAGTTTTGGACGACTTGGTTTTCAAAGACGGTATCATGAGGTATCTGAGCGAAATTCTGTAAGATCCGAGAACTCGTCGATGGACTATCACCGGTTGTTGAGTTATCGGACTCTAGGACAGAATTCAGCTTAGCCGAGATCATTTAACAAGTGCACAGGCCACAATATTTCTATTAGAATCATGTCGAAAATTACTGAGAAAAACATTAAAATTTCGAAACAGACATTTTTTTGAGTCAGCTATAACAATACGGGGGCTATCTATCAGGGAGAACATGGTTTCCGTTGTAGGTGGAAAAGTGCAAATAAATGAATCATGTTCACTGAACACCGATTTTTTAAAAATTTTTTTGGAAAACAGTAAAACTGTTGTGAATATGGTGCATTGAACACTATATTGACAGGTTTACTACTGATAAGAACTCTATGAAGCACTGATTTGAGTTTCGAACAAAAACTTTCGGTTTCACCTGCCCCAATTTCAGACTTTCTAGTGTTCCTATGGTGCTAATAGCATGCAACGTGTTTCTAATATTAAGTATTAGAGCACCTAACCACAAAAAATTCAACAAATAGACAAGAGGTGGAGAATATGTGGAGAGAGAGAGAGGAGTGAATGAATGAAATGGCAACAATTTCAATGGAACGAAATGGACAAAAAGTGAGAAAAGAGGGGAAGAGAGATAGAGAGAAAAGGAGAACATTGGGTTATATTGGCTGCCATTTTTCCATTTTTTCCTCGTTTCGTTTTTCAATTTCTTGACTCTTTGGGGGAGAGTTTGAAAAGGCAATGTGTTCGGAGGGGTGTTGTTCTCAAGAAAGATCTTTCAAAGTGGGATCTTTGCCTAATTGAATTTAAAGTAGTTGTGTTGCTAGAAACTTTGGTAGTGAAGCCGAAAGTTTTGAATAAGAAATTAACTTTAGAAATCTCTTATTTCTTGAAATTAACAATTGCCCGTTCAGCTTCTACAATTCTGAATCAGGGATTGTGGTAAGACTGGAAAAATAGGATATTATGACTAGATTCTTAAAAATCATTTTTGATCCTTCACTTAATTCATTTGAGATAGTTGGAAAACTGGAAGTTTCCTAGAAAAGCTAAAAAAACAGCTGTCGACTAAGATTCTACAAATAAACAATTTTCATTTAGCGTCTAAAGTTTTCTTCGAAGCTCTGATCTTCTGGAACTCCAGAAGAGTTTACAAACTGCTGAGCAGCAACACTACTATCCAGTTCTCTCATCCTCCCCTCTTTTCCTCACCCTCCCAGTTAATTTCGAAATCTCGAAACCAGATGTGATGTCAACTCCTCCTCCTCCTAAACATCTCCCCCTCAACACTTCAAAATCCCTCTCTGACATGTGTTCACAGTTTTGTGTAGGAGGTTTTGCGGCAAAATGTTCGAAACCAGGTGTTTCAATGAATGGCGAGTAGTTTTGGGAGGCAATCGAGGGGAGGAAATGGGAAGAACGAAAAGGAAGTACTGGGAGAAGAGGAGAATGATGATGGATGAGGTGCACCAGTGATTAGGAAGATAGAATTTCGTTTTGATTGATGAATGGGGTTGGTCAGTGGGATGGGAAGGGGTTGGCACGATGGGGTAGAATGAAGGATACAAACTTTTGAAAATAAAAGTAAACTACTTAAAGTAAATTATTTCGTGTTACCGGGAAGGAGAAAGGATGTTAGCTGTAACAGGACAAATATGGAAGGATTAAGCACCAGAGGGAAACTGAGCATCATCTATTCGGAGAAGAATCTTATCAATGGGAGTCAACAAACCCTCAGTTAAAATCATAGAAGTGAAACAGAAAATCAAATGATGGGATGGCCTAATTTCTAGAATCCGAGTCTGCCTATCGTGCTGAACATTATCATGCTGGAAACGATGGAAATTTATTTTTCATTGATGAGTGGGATTGGCCGATGAGATGGGAGAATGATCAATGGTGCGGGAAATATTTCTTTGGAAAATATCAAAAATTCACTTGGAGATTTCAGGTTGAAAGGTTTTCAGAGTTGAACAAGAAAATTCGCTGAATCTGAAACGAAATTCGGGAACGGTTCAAAGTGGAGAGTTTGGGAATATTTAAGAGAATTGCCCACTGAACTCAAGGAGAAAACATTGAACCCTAAAACTCCTCCTTCAAAAAAAAACAAAGATGTGAAACAGAAAAATCCTGGGGCATGAAATCTTCCTGTTTTCGATTTTTATTCCTGCTGTACGATTTGATACCAATCACTGACTTGAAATCAAAGTCTCACATCAGTTTTGAGAAACAGTAAGTATCTACTGCCGAGTATACCTTGATCCAGATCAGGAGAAAAACTTCGACCTATCGAGCCGACGAACCTCCTCTAACTTTCGACCCAAGCAATGACCAGAAACATCCAGAAAAGAAATGGAATGTGGTGTGAGGAAATCTCAAGAAGGTTGCTATGGGAAGAGAGGTGTCGAAGAAAGAAAAGCAGAGAGTATTCACGGCCCGTTGAACTCATTTAATATGCATCCGTCTGTCGTATTTCTCTCGCCATCTATGTTTCTCCTTTTCTTTTTTTTTTGGAAAGAGTATAATAGATTTCAGAGTTCTTGAAAGTTGAATAATTTGGAAAAGAAGCTAGCAAAACTGGGCTGAGAGATCGAGAAATATGCAATTTTTGAAAAATTAGATTTTGGAATATTCTCGATCGTCGAAACTTTTTGTCCCAAAAAAACCAAAAAAGAGCCCCAGAGAAGGTGGAGTGTACTAATAGTTATACTAACAGCGACGAGGGAAGAAAACTCATTCTTCTTTTCTTTTTTTACGATGATGGGAAGTGGACAATTTGTGGTCAGTTAGAGGGAAGGATAGAGTCTCCTCTCGAAACTGCTCCAGGATGTTCACTTTGTTTATTAGAAGAAAAGTTAGGGAAGAGGAAGAGAAAAGGCGAGGTATCGGATTTCTTCTCGAGGCAAGGTGTCCGATGACGAAAAGGCAATTGTTACTAAAATATCGAGAGGATGGAAGAGATGGAAAATATTCAAATGGAATGCAAATTTTTCTGGAATATTCTCAATTGTTTCCACCAGCCCAAACATAGAGAGAAATTGTACTAGTGATAAGAGAGAATCACAGCAGAAGAGCAAACGGGGAATTAGAGAGACGCAGAGATGGGGAGGAAGACGCAGGAAGTGAGAAAGGTGTCTATGTGTAATCAGTGGAAATGGATGGATGGCCGCCCGGAGTGTCCACTGGTCGAATTTAAACTAGACATCTTAAGAATGAAAGAGACGCAGACACATAGGGCGGCGAGACTGATTGCATCGGATCCTCCGAAGCGATTATTTCAATGTCTAGATCTCCGGGATTCGTGTGGTATTCTGAAGAGTGGACGGAGGGAGGGAGGGGGTCAGTTTCGGAGTGGAGGATCTCGAAGCTTGGTACTAAAAAAGTGAACGACTTTTATGTCTTCCTCCTCGGGAGTGTTTGATGGATTCTGGAGATAACATAAAAGGGACAAGGTCAGCAGAAGTACTTTTTGGAGGAGGCTGCTAAAAATGAGACAGATTTTGAGGATCGGGGTCTCATCGGTTTTTTGGCTGATCTGATTTAAGGAACCTTAAGAATTGGTTTTAGTACAGTTTATCTAAAAAATCAGCTTTGGGTGAGTTCTATGTTGAGCTAATTACGTCTGGAAATTTTCAGATTGTTATGAATTTTTCAGGTTTCGAAATGCCCATTTAAAGATAAACTCAGTGATACCAAACATTAGATCTAGACATAATTGCACAGTTTTATGGTAATCTCAACAAAAGCCATTCCTGGCGAATACGACAACTCGGTCACTTTAAAGGAACATGTATGTTGCTTATAGTAAAGCAACATGACACGTTTTGGCCTATTAGGGCATACTATGGAGTTCTGAAAACTGTACAGTGTCTGCCATGAAGATTTGAACTTTGGTGATTTTCCGTGCAAATTTGTCACCTTTAAGCAGCTCAAAAAGTATGTTCCATTTAGCCAACTTTCTGAAAATTGGTGGGAATTTGCAATGAAAATCACCAAAGTTCTTATATTTTTGGCCAGCACTGTACATTTTTCAGATCTCCATAATTTTTCGAAAAAATGTCAACTTCGGGCAGGTTTGAAATCCAATCAGCGCACCATCGAACTGATAATACTCTGAAAAAGTACAAAAAGTTCTGAAACCTCGAAGACTACTACTAACTCATACAAAAATTTCGCAACAAAATCAAAGTCATCGAAAAGGCGCTCGACGACTTTGTACAGGTGTGTTGTTTACACGCGACCACAAATCGAGAATAGAGTAGTTTTTGGAGGAAGAGGAGGTCGAAAAGAGGGGAGAGAAAAGTGGGTGTTTGGAAAGTATTTAGGGAAGAACTGGTTTGATGAGTGGAATGAGTGGGGAAATAAACCACGAAGACTTTTTCTTGATATTGGGGGTCTGAAAATTCACAGTTTCAAGGAGTTTACTCAAGTCCAAAATCTTGACAACGGTGCTAGTTTATTTCAAGCGAAAAAAAAGAAAGCAGACTGAACAAGCTTGAAAACCGTACGGTTCCTAACCCAAACCGTACGACGAATATTTTCCGGGCGGTCAAATAAACAAATCGAGGAGGGGAAAATGTGCAAATAAAATGGGTTATGTTGTGATGACAGAAGGTTGATGGGGTTTGGAGCAGGTCAAACAAGTCGAGTGGACTCCAGCCATGATAAAATGTTTATTCACTCTGATAGGGAAAATTAATAGAGAGAGATCAGGGACAGAAAAGTTTGAAGCACTAGAATTTGCAATTGGAACTGTAAGAAACATTTGAAAAAGCAAAAAGATTAAATTGGAAGTCGACCTGGGACCGTATTGGATTGGTCGAACTAAAAAAAATCCCATCGAACTGAAGGTAAAATCAACTCTACATCTGTGAAATCCGTTCTAGGCTTGCAAAGTTCTGGTTGAGGGTACCTCATTTCATCCATAGGACCCAAATAATTTGAGCATTTCATTTGTTTCAGATTCTGAACAATCTGAATGTTTGGTGGGTTTTACTTACACCCAGATTCTGGGAAAAAGTTCAACTTGAGGAGCCAAGAAATTATTATGTGAATTCAATCCTCAATTGAAATCCAATTTATCATGAGAGGACACCAAGGAGTATTATTTACTTTTGATGTATTACTTTACATATCTTTTAAAACTGAAAATTTTGCAAAAAAAGGGTGAAGTTTTCATTCAGGTTAACTTTCAACTTTTGTATCAGCTAAAAGAAGCAAAGCCTACGAATACAGTGCTGCCCACAAAAGTATGAACTTTGGTAATTTTCAATACAAAATAGCCGACTTTCAGCAGTTAGAAAATTATGTTCCAATTTCCCACTTCTTCTGACATTTTGTGGGCGAACATTTTTTTTATGCAACACATTTTTGCGATGCAACACAGTTTGAGGTTCGTCAATGAACACTATGAAAACGTTCCAAAATCATTTCTCAAAAAACTTCGTGCGGTAAAATGAGGCGAAATTCAGGTTTATTCTCGCAATACATCCGAATGAAGGTCATTTTTGGTAAAAAGGGTATATGTTTGATTGTTATTGTTCGGCACATCTATCCATACCGCAAGAAGAGAGGAAGGGAAAAGTAATCGAGATCGCGGTGTCTCTAATTGGAGGAAATGACGAGGAGATGGACGAAAAACTGAATAAAGAGGAATGGGAGGAAAATGTGTGTTCATCATGATGAGCGCATTTTGACGGGCTAATGGAGAAAGGAGATAATTGGATGAGGAGAAAGGGGTTGAAAGTTGGAACACTAAACTCAAATGAGTTGTGCTGATTAAATAGTGAAGACGAAGAAATGAGCAGAAATCGTGTTTTTTTCCTGTTCGTTTACTGATTTTCTGAAAATATCGAGCGCAAACTGTGTATTGCATGTGGGCGGGTTCTTCGTCAAGCTTTTTATTTGAACAGACTACGGTCGATCACAAAGTCCGTAGCTAAGCGTAGTGACACGCCGACGCAAAGTCACACAATTCCGGGAAGTTTAAATTTTTCAGCTCGATTTCTGATTATTTTTGCGATCGTTTCGGCGATTTTCGAGTAATTCTCATCTTCTAAAAACATGTTTATGAACAGATTGTAGAGATGCTTCTTGCATACCTTTCGCTGAAATTTCAAACAATTTATCAGCTGATTGCTCCTCTCAAAAAAATATTTTACCGATTTCAACTTTTTTCTTCAATTTCGCCCTCCAATCTTGTTTTTCTCAAATTTTTATTCTGGAACCTTGAATTCTACATCATCCAATAACGATTTCGCTTCAAACCGCTCAAACAGCGCCCAGAAACTCGCGCGATTCCATTTGATCTCCCCCGCCGGCGCCGTTCCCATTTTTTGTTGTTTTCGTCCCTCCAGCTCCGATTCTTCCCATTTTTCTTCATTTTCCCAGCATCCCGACGATTTCCAAAGAATTATTTTTGTTTTGCAGGTAAAATGGAGAAGAACGAGAAGAACGGAGTGTTCTCGCGAGTGAGATCGCGCTGGAGGAGCATATTCTCAAAGGTGTGTAGTTTGAACTTTGAAACAAAAAAAACTTACTATTTCTTTCAGAAATCGAATCCAGTGAAACTTCGCGATTGCAATCGTCTCACTTTCGAGCGCATCCGCTCCGATCCCGACGAAGAAATCGGAGTCATCGTTGCCGAAGCCACTGTCAATTCGATAGAGTTGCCAAACGGCGGCGGTTACGCTCTGTTCCAAGAGACCACCCTCTATGAGGAAGGCCTGCCCATCGACAAACCATTCACAGAGACATTGTCCGCGTCCAGTGTGAGCCGTCGCTTCAGAAGACTGTCCTCTGGAGACTTGAACGTGATTCGAAGGATGACCGAGGAGATAGACTTCGACTTGAAAGTGAGTCGGGACATTCGATCTTTTTCCAACGTCTTCAAAGTTTCAGAACGTCATCTACGACGGAAATGAGATCTCCGGTGAGCCTGACACCGAGAACGGGAACGATCGTGCTTGCTTCAAGCCGGGACCCGAATATCCCACTGGTAAGACTGAAAAATGTTTTCGCCTCCTACTGGAGTTATTTGCAGACCAACAAATGCTGTTTCTGAAGCAATGTATCAAGAAACTCGACACCCGCCCTCCAAACATGTACTATCTGACCAACGGATGGTCGGTGGACAACTTCGAAGCCCTCTTCAAGTATCTTATCAGGACGAGCGAAGACTGCGCTCGCGACACTCTTCTAAGCATCGAGTTCCGCGACGTCGTCATCACTCTTCGCTCACTGCTGACGTTCGTCGAGAACTACGCATCTTTCAAAGGCGTCGTTGTTCACAAAGACTACGTCTACGCTACCGTTCACTCGAAGAAGCCGGCGCTCGAAAGAAAGTTGCGCGGTGATACCAAACAGTTTGTGGAGGTGGAAGCGAGAGTTCGACGTGCCAAGATATCCTACACGTCCACGATGACGCTCAGCTCACCACACACTCCCCATGTATCGGTTGTTGTCAGATTCCACTGTCAGAGGCCGTGTACGATGGTGAAAGGATCGAAATTCAAGCAAGTGGTAGGTTATTTTTTGAGCAATTTTCACCGACTCGTCACTTTGCTCGATCACTTTGATTTTTGAGAATGTTGGCTCCTCCCATTTTGAATGAGTCCCCTCGTAGTTTCTGCTGTATCTTTAACCCCAAAAAATTATCGTGAGAAAAGTTTCATATTTGTTTTTCTGAATTCGAAACTGCTTTCAAATTTCCCTCTAACCTGACTAGAACCGAGCGATGATCTTCACCAAGCTTTTGCATTTTTCAGTCTGTCCAAGTGGATCAAATCACCGGCCATCGAGCGATCACCCCGGCGCCCGATAAGCCAAACGGCGGAATCGGTTGTGAATGCGTCGAGATTCCGGAAGACGAAGATGCACCAGCGCCGCGCCAACCTCCTCCAGTCACCACCATTGTCACTAATCGACAAATGCTCATCGAGGAAGAGGAAGTTCCATTGCAGTTGTCGTATCATGTGAACGCGCTCACTGGAGAGACGCTGGTGGATTGCGACGTGGAAAACGATGAGACAGACATCACGGTGAGTTTTTGAAAGATCCAGACTTGCAAACTGGTCGACAAGGTGGCCGATAAATACTTGGGCTTTTGTCGGTCTCCAATTTAGAAAAGTATTAGAGACATTTCCAAATTTTCCACCGCGCAAAGTAGACCGTTTTGCACTAAAAATCGTGAAAAGTACGATCTTCTTGGTCAACTCATCATGATCTATCACTTGGTACCAGAACTGCCTGAACATCTTACTGTGAAGCCGAGCTAACTACTGACCCATCGTCGACCTGTTTCCAGATGTGGAGTGTTCTGAAAATCAATAACCACTACCTGTTTCAGACCGATTCCACTCAAGACAACGACACTCACGAGTTCGTCGAAATGTTCCCATGTCTTCTCGATCTCCTCGAGAAGGCGGGCATCAAGGACAAAAACGACGACGACGATGAGGCCGACTGCGAGATTCCAGTGCGAACTTCGAAGTATCCGAGAGAAAAGTTCATCGGAGTTGGCGCGGCATCGGAGGGATGCGAGGACACTCAATCTATGAACTCTTCGGGCGATTCCTCGAACATGGTCTACTCTTCGGACTTCGACTCGTCTTGTTCGGAACCCGAGCCATCGAATTCCGACGATGAGTCTTCTGATGATCAGGAGAAGGACGAAGATGGAGAAGTCGAATCGAAAACCGATCTTCCCGAAGACGATGAGAAGATCCAGGAAAAGGAGCCGTCCCAATGATTGTTCTAAGAAATCTTCTCCGTTTTATTGTACTATGCTTAACGTTGCCAATTTATATGTCATTTCTAACCTTAATAGTGTCTCTATTTGCTTCCCTACCCAAGAGATTTCTTTCATTTTTCTCTAATTTTCGCGTACCACGGGTACTTATCGGTTCATAAATCTGCCCCCACCCCCCACCAAGTACCATTCGTTGATAATTAACTAATGATATTCCCTTCTTCTTTCTTTTGATCTTGCTCTCGTTTTCTGTTAAGTATAAAATTTTTATGAACCCTTGTCAGTGTGATTCCATCCCATCCCTTTCCCTGCTCTTCCTCTAGAATTTAATTTCCCTTACCATCTGGCACGGCGCCAGAGAAGAATCTCGACTCCCTAATCTAAATATGCAAATCCCCCCGGGTCGGCATTGTTTCAAAAAGTCCCCTCATTCTGCAGAGGACACGGACGATTGCGTGTCAATGAGGGAGGGTTAGGGACGAATGAATAAGTGAATCAAATCAAAATGATGAGCACACTTTTCTTCTCTTCTCCAGAACAAGAGAAGGAAGCAGTTTAATATTGAATGGATGGATGGACACAAGTTGTCCGTCATCTCGCGATGGGAAACAGACTATGAATAATGAGATTTTGGGTATCAGGTTAGAAGAGGGGACATCTGATTGACGAGGTGCCGACTGGGAACACGTGCGGGAAGAATTGGTGACAGACGGGTTGGCGGAGAAAAGAGGAGACATGGCAACACCTGTTGGAGATGTGTATTTTTGGGAGAGTGAAACATGAATTATTGTCTGGTGCTGGCGATGCGCTCCATCGTAATTCTTGGGAATTGTTGACCGTGTTTTTTGAAACTGGTAGATCAAAAATCTAACCCTTCAATTTTGAATTTGATCTTCCTGTGCTCTGAATATTCTTCGCGAATTTTTGAGCGCCACAGTGAACTGGCTCCACTGATGGAAACACTTCAAGTTTTCAAATTTGTTCTCGTCTTGGACGGAATTCGTTTCAGGTTTTTCGGCATCAAAGGACTATATACATTTTTTTTAAGCGGAAAGAAAAATAAAAGTGTTCGTCTGTCTAAAAGTATTCTCAATGGGGCGCGACCGCATACATGGACGCAAGTTCACTGTGGAGCGTGATTTCTAGCACTGGAAGATCAAATCAAATTCAAAATCGAAGACGTAGTCCTACTGTACTTTAAAGAAGCGTGTTCGAATTTCAACTGATCATATCAGTAATGTGTGGTCAATCTGAAACATAAAATTCTGAAGTCTCCAAATTCTGAAGAATAGTGAATTGCTCTCGATTGCAACTTTTCCCCAGAAACAGCATCAATCGGATTCAAATTTAATTAGAAGGAAAATTATTACTGCTTCAAAGTCTCAATTTACCCTCTTGTTCATCGTATCGTCGTTGCGTGCCTAGTTCGGTTTTTTACAAACTCTGAAAGGGTTCTTTCATTGCTCAGCCTCTTCAGCCGTTTCAGACTCGTGAATGAAGGAAAAACTCAAAATGATTACTACTTTAAAGATTCCATGTGTTTTCTTTTCCGTCGTGACGTCGTTGTATAGTTCTTGCGAAGCCTATGTTTTAGAAATATGTTTTATGACCCAGTTTTATGAAATCTTTGACAACTTGCTCATCCATAGCTCAATTTCTATTCAATCAATTCAGATGCTTATTTTCTCTTTTTTAAGAATATTTTCAGTTTCGAAATTCCGCCTAATTCATTCATTTTTTCAATCCTTTTGATCCCATCAAGTTTGAATCTTTTTTTAAATTTTTATTTCACTCTCAGAGTCGCTTTTGTTTCTTCATACTCAAAAATACGTCACGGGCAGATTCTCCCTCGAAACTTGGATACTTCTGTTTGGAGATTTGGCCGTCGTACTCACCATGACAATTTATTCGACCCCTGAACCGATTTAAACCATTCAAACATTCGTCCTCAACTATTCATCATCACTATTCATCCCAAAACGTTCTCCCTATATTTCACAAAATCCGCTCATTCCAAATCTCTTCCCCTTGTTCATCTTCTGCTTTCGATTCCCTCTCCTCATAATCCGCTAATTGACGTATCCTTCCTGACGATCCCCCTCCTCGCAAATCCTCTTTCCCCTCTTCCTAAATTGTCGCTAATTTGTTGATCACTCTCTCCAAGAAATGCTCACCTTTCTTTTCCCTGGAGATCTCTAAAAGGCTCAAGCTTTTCCCCACTCTTTGAGCCTAAACGTTATAATTGGCTCAATTTCTGCTCATGCTCTTTGGAGAGAGCAAGTAGATTTATGAGCCAACACAAATAAACTCGCCCCCGATCGGTTGACAGGTTGAGACCTCTACACACATGCGTAACCGAAAAGGACACATTCATGGAAATCGAGGTAAACGAGGAAGAGAGAGAGAATGTATTATTTCACACCGCAACACATTCGTTCCCCTTCTTCTTTCTGGGGGCCGTATTTGGTTGCGTCTATAGAGGGGGAAAAAGCCGACGACGTGTGTGTCTCTTTGTGTGGAATGAATGTTTGCTTTGCTCAATTATTGTTGATTGATGAAATATTGGTTGCATGGATTCAGGTGTGCCCAATGGCTGTCTGTGAGGTCGAGTCTGAATCTAGAAAATCAGAAGAGTTGAATTCGACTTCTTACAAGGAGATTTCTCAGTATTTCCAGGCTAGTTACATTGGATGGATAGCGTAGGGAAACAAGAAGCTGATATTTCATGAACTTAGTGAAACTGAAAAAATTGCAGAAAAAAAAACAAGACTTTCATCCGCGGTTGATTATTAAAATTGCTTATCGTTTCAAACAAATTCCCATTGATTCTTGAGCTCAAGTGTTGACGAATTCCAAGTTCCGGAAACTCTCTTTGGCAGAATTTTGGAGACATCAATCTTTTTTTCAGTTTTTTCTCTGTTTCGCCAACTCCCTATAATTTTCTGAAAACATGTTCTGTTCAGTAAATAGGAGTCCACCTCTTTCTGCATCTGATGAATGAATTTTACACTCCTGATCTGTCCTCCTGCAAGACTCCAACAATCTCTGAACACGCGTTCCGACTCATTGTGTTTCCACCACCACCACCTCACATTCATTTCCATGGTCGTTCTGACTCATAAACTTTTGCACGGGTTTCCATGAGAAAAGAATTTGGAAAAAAAGAACATGAGTAAGGGCAGAAACCAACTCGACGCTAAAGTAGTTGGGGGAATTTGCCGCATGCACCAGAGTATCAATGTCTGAATGAGGTAGCTGCAAAAATAATGCACATGAAATAGTAAAACTTTTAAAAACATCGAGGTTGTTATATTAGCCCGATTCTCAGAATCCAATATATTCAAAAACTGTTGAGTAAACTGAAGCCATCGTGAAACATAAGCTTACCGGATTTCGCCAGGTTGTAGCAGAAAGCGACAAAAACCTTAGAAAAAAGAGGAAAAATGTAAAATTTGAGAAAATAAAATTCTGTTTCACAAGCTTACAATAAACATCGGTTGTTTTTCAAAGTGATAGTCACGAGGCAATACAACTTTTTATGACAATAAACTCTATCACTGTCCATATCTTCATAGCAGCTATTTTCAGGTTTTGGAGCTTAACTTTTCTCAACCTGGCCAACCAGTTTTCCCTGGGAAGTTCATATTCATTGGATTCGACTGCTTTTATTAGAAATATTATAAAAGATTCATTATAAATAGTTTATTATAAATTTCAATAAAAAAAAGTATTATAAAAGCAGTCGAATTCAATGAATATGTATTTCCCAGAAAAAACTGTTTGGAGCCAGGTTGAAAAAAAAATTTCAAAACCTCAAAATAGCTGCTATGAAGATATGGACAGTAATGGTTTTCATAAAAAATATACCCCGAAAATATCTGAAAATAGTGTTTGACCAAAACGAACATTGTTATCTTAGATTTCTAGATTTTCAGTTCTCCTGGGGGGATCACTCTCTAATTAATAATAACAAGTCCCGCAGCAATCTCTAATCTACAATAACCACCAAAAACAAGAGCCCATCCCAACAAAAAACAAAGTGCACATCCCCTGGAGCCCTTGTCGATGCTGCTACTAAAACTAAAACCGAGAGGAGCGGCAGCAGCAGAAAACTCCGCGAAGAAGCGACGGCCATCTCCCAACGATTGGCTGGCAGCCATACAAAGTGGGCGGAGTCTCCGAGGGGTTTCGATTCAGAGAGGGAAAGCGAGACTCCTCCTGTTTGTAAACAGCCAGTCTGACGATTCATCGACTTTTTTTTCTCCCAACTGAATCGAAATGTTTGGTAGGTTTTTGGTTTTTGACAGTACTCATTGGGTACAACCTTCCTTTGTTTTTATGCAAAAATGACGATGCTTCGAAAAATGTTGAAATTCTCCAGAATGATTCCGAATGAATCATAAGCACTTAGCAAACCGAAAAAAAACAAAAAATTCTGCATAAAAACATTACACAATATCTCTGCGTCTCCACTCTCTCCCCGTGTCAGCTTATAAATCTGATTGTTTGAGTCTCGATGAACCGAGGAGTAAACCGAAACCAATGCAACCGTACCGTGCCAAATCCCCCTTTTCGCTGATTTTTTCTCTGCGTCTCTCGTTGATTTTCTTTCTATCTTCCTCACTTCAAAGTACAGTAATCTGATTTCTAAACAATAAATACGACTCGCAAAATTTTGTGGTTGTGTCGAAGTGTTGGGATGGTTTGGACATTTTTGAACTTTCTCGAAGATTTCTTAAAATTAAGAAATTCGCCAAATATTAAAAATATATATATTTCATTTGCACAATAAACAACTTCTGAACTATTTCAGTAAATTCAAATAATTGCGAAGCAGTGAAAAACTTTCAAGAATTCCAAGTTTTTTTCGGTTCATCCTACTGTCTCCCAAACTTTCGAAACCCTCAAATTTCCATCTGAAACTGAAACTTGTTTATTCGAATTTCTTCAATTTCAAAACTCTCCCCACCCACGCCATTTTCCTCAGTTTTTTCTTAAAATTTCAACATTTTAATTTTCGAAATTTTTCGACTGATTAGACCTGGTTTGCTCTAAGGAAGATGAGCACAAATTTATGGTATAAAAGTCCACATCGTTTTCCTCTGAAACTCCATTACTTGAGCTATAGTTATGAGCATTGAAAGTGAGTGAATTTTTTTGAATTTTTTCGGTTTCAAGACTAAGACTTTTAAGGCTTTTTGACTGTGGTGGAATTCTCATTGAGGACCGAATTCCAAAAATATTCCGTAAACATGAATTTTGGTGGAAAGGAACTTTCACTATTCCCTTTCTTCCACCATTTCCTTCTACCTTTACTTCTAAGGTCTTCCTAATTGCAGCCTTCACCTTTCCTCTCTCCCTCCGCGTCTAATTATTCTGAATTTCTCCCCTCCCCGCAATTTTGTTGTTTCCGTTTGGAAGCGATGAATGTATGTATACCTACATCTAGATTTTCCCACGTTTCTTATTCCATTTTGACACCATGTATTCATTCACTGTTTAGACGAGAGAGTAGGGGTCCGTCGAGAGACTTAGAGACGCAGAGAAACGGATTACGGTAGTTGAGAAGAGAGGAGCCGTGGCAGGGCCGACAGAGAGAGAGAGAGCGCCGCTGGCATTTGCTGTGCATGCTATCTGGAAATAGTATAACGAGAGATGGAGAGCTTTGAGAAAACTATTGATTCATGGAAAGAGGGGCGCGGGGACTTTACATCAGAATATTTTGAAACCAAATGTATTTTTGAGAGTGTGACTCATCAATGCTAAAATTTCAGGTTGCTGTTCACCACAGAAAGCGCCAGCGTTCAGTGCCGAGCAAGAGAAGATGCTGAAATCGAACAGAACCAATGAGCCCCAGAGCTTCGTCAAGGGCAATGTGAGTTTTTTGAAAATCAGAGTGAAGAAACATGAAACAAGGAATTTGGTTTCTACCGATTGGTCAGAGAATGAAATCTGACTGAGACTGAAAATTTTGAAACCGAGATCAGTAGAAGAAGATAGGTTGGATTGGAAACTGTGATTTTCGTGTTGCAAGACCTTTTTTTTTGCTGCAAAAACGTATTGTACTGAGATCGAATTGGACTGTGTCAGTGTGACTGATTCAGTATTTTTGGAAACTAAAACATATCACGGCATTCAGAAATTATGAACAAGAAGCTTCTCCTCACACCTTCTCATAATACAGTGATGATCAGAGATTCATAAACTCCTCATTCTATAAAAAAAAAGTAGTCCAAACAATTGCTGCTTCTTTTGTATCATAAATAAAAACATAATATGCCAGCAGCAATCCGTGAGCTAATTCCTGTTTCGGCTAGCAACAAAAAACTTGAATCGATCTAACTAAAAGTAAAAAATTTTTTTTGACCATTTTCAAAGTTATCATTTTTTTTTCAGGACTCCAAAAAATCCGACCTGATTGATCTGGAAGAGGTGGTCAACAACTGGGCTAAGACCATGTTCGACGTCACCAAATCGAAAGCGGAGGGAAAAATCAAGAAGAAATATCTATCGGTGGGTATCAGAAATGCTGTTCCATCTCTCAATTTCCGTCACTTCCCGTCTAGTTTCGGTCTCATCCAATTACGGAAATTGCTTCGGAAATTGGCACCTTCCAATGCTCGCTCGGAAATTGAGCATTGAAAATTGATAGGTTTAAAACTGGGACCCCCTTAGTTAGCGGGGGGGAGGTCCCATGTGTGTGTTTAATCCACGAGATTGTCGAAAAAGGGGGGGGGGGGG